>PITA01010213.1:0-73160 GCA_004023965.1 Spilogale gracilis
ATCTTCTTCGGAGAAGTGCCTCTTCATGTCTCTTGCCCATTTTTTGATGTGTTCATCTTCTTTTTGGGTGTTGAGTTTGAGTAGTTCTTTATAGATCTTGGATACCAGCCCTTTGTCTGTAGTGTCATTTGCAAATATCTTCTCCCATTCTGTGGGTTGCCTCTTTGTTTTGTTGACTGTTTCCTTTGCTGTACAGAACATACATTTTCTAAATCAACCTCCAATCTATTAAGCCATAATACTGCTTCCTCAATAGCAGTCACTCCATGTCATAGTAATCTAACTCCTCCTCGACATCCACTGTTTTTAGGGTAATAAAGCCAGATTTTCCACACACTGGCTCCCCAAGAAGTGAGAGTTTCCCCATGTGTAAAATGAAGTTCATAATAGCAGTGCTTAGGGTTGTTGATAGAATTAAATGAGTTACTACATGCAAAAACCGTTTATCATGCCACATAGTAAGTATACTTTGCAAATGTTAGCTACTAATCTTATGATTATCCCTATCCTTACAAAATAACAAGCCAGGCAACCGTGCATTTCTTTGTTTTGGGCTGATCATTCAGCTTGATTGCAATTATTTAGCACTGACTGTATATAAAGATCTACAGCAGGAACTGAGAAAGGACTAATAAAAGGAAAAAACAGATCCACTCCTTGTCCTATGGGGACTGGAAATGTACTTGAGGGAATGCATGAGAGCAAGAACAAAAATTAGCAAATAGAAACATTTCAGGCATTGCGCATATAATGAATGATGTGACAGTGGTGATCAGGGAGAGGCTGACTGACTTCACAGAGCCAGCAGGATTGCCCTGGCCCACAGGAGGGCTGTGTCATAGCAGAGAGGGAAGATGATGGCATTATTGCAAATAGACGAAGGAGCAAAGGCTCAGCAGTGGCACTGGACAATAAAAGACAAGGTTTCCGGGAACATGAATAAATACCTTGCTTTGTAAACCAAAAAGTGCTCAAGTTTAAGGTGATATGTGACTTCCAGTGTAGGGATGACTCCGATACAGTGTTTAACCAATCCTGCAGCCACAGCCCTTCATATGACCGAGACCTACACACGTCTCTCCCCTGGAGTTTTGGCTGTTATAGGGAGCAACAGAGCTAGGATGTTGGGGACTCAGGAGCAAGTGTGGCCCCACCTACATCACATGGCACTTGGGATTCTGCGCTGCTATTGCATAACTCTGTGACCTTGGATTTTCACTCTCTGGGCCTCAGGGTTTCCTCACCTGGACAATGGGGATAATAGCAACTGTTCCCCTAACAGGGTTGTTGTGAAGATGAAATGAATTAGATGCAGAGTCCCTGGGAGAGTACCTGTCACCTCCTAAGTATTATGTAAGTGTTTGCATTATTTTAATGAGCTCATTATAGCTATGCTGTTCTGTCTTGCTCTAGCTCTGATTACTTCATCCGAGACAAGACATCCAGTGGCAAACCTTTAGTACTGCATTAGCCTGGCAGGACTCCAGGGATTTTAGAAGTGGTCTCACAACAGAAATGAAAGAAAAATAAAGGGGAAGGGGGGCCTGCACATTTAGACACAGTCCTGACCAGAACAAAGGTGGGAGACACAGTTTCTCCATTTCTTGACGTGTTCTCAAGGAGAACAGGGGAGTTACTGGGGGTTTTTTTCCACCCTTTTCAGCACAGAGGTCTGAGCATCTAAATGCAAGTAGGGCATCTTGGTCCCCTCCACAACATCCACAGAAACCCACAGAATCTTCCTCAGACTGCAGACAAGATCCCCAGCTGGAAATTAGGAAGCACAAAGACACCTGTCTCTCCATTTATCTATTTTTCATTTTGCATGGACATAGTCCAGTGGATCTCAAACTCATGGCCAACAGCCTTCTGAGGGCTTTGACCAACCCCTTCAGCAGCACATCATCCTGCCACAAAAGATAAAACAAAACAAAAAACCTAAACAAACAAACAAAAAATAACCCAAAAAACTCTAAGCTTCTAGCCCACTTTACAGAGAGTGCCCCCAGTCAGCTACATACACTCAGACTCGAGTGACATTATGGGTTGCCCACTCTGTGTTTGGCTTTATCTATTAGTTCATTTTGTTCTTCCAATAGTTTATGAAGAAGGTAACATTAGACACATTTTAAAACAAGCAAATTAAAGCTTAGCAAGTTGAAGAGAAATGCTTCATCTTCCAATAATTGGCAACTGATAAGGTTTGGATATGACACCAGACATATGTGACCCTCACTATAACTCTTTTCTCTTTCAACAAGCATTGTCAAAAACCTCTTTAGTACTAGATATTGTTACATGGGGATACTGTAAGAAAAAGACAGTGTCATGATCTCAAAGAGTTTACATTCTACAAAGGAAGACAAAATAAAGCATGACATATAAGATGATCTTAGGTGAAAAAGTCATAAACTTGAAGTATAACTGCGGACAGAGAGTGATAAAAGAGTAAGGGCAGCTACTTCACATATAGTGACTAGCGAAGGCCTTTCTAAGGAAGCAGCATTTAGAAAGACATGCAAAGAAGTGAGAATCAGGCATGCCTGGGTGGCTCGGTGGGTTAAGCAGCTGCCTTCGGCTCAAGTCATGATCCCACGATCCTGGGATCGAGTCCCGCATCAGGCTCCCTGCTCAGTGGGTAGCCTGCTTCTCCCTCTGCCTCTGCCACTCTGCCTACTTATGCTATATCTCTGTCAAGTAAATAAATAAAATCTTAAAAGAAGAAGAAGAAGAAGAAGAAGAAGAAGAAGAAGAAGAAGAAGAAGAAGAAGAAGAAGAAGAAGAAGAAGAAGGAGTAGTAGCAGCAGTAGTGAGAACCAGGCAGGCAGAGATGGAAAGGGTAGGGTGTCCCCCAGAGGTGAGAGCAAGTATAAAGGTCCTCAGACATAGCCAAAGAAAAGCAAGAAAACCGATGTTATTTGGATAAAGCAAAAAAACAGGGGCAGTGGTAGGAGATGAGGTTGAAAGTGCCAGCTCTGACCAGATCACACTTAGTTTCGATAGGCTATGACAAGGCACCTGCATTGTATTTGATTTTAATAGAAAACCACTGGAGAGTTTTGTACTGGGAATTATATTCTCAAAAGAATTGTATTTTTAGATCACTCAAGTAGCTGTGTGGAGAACTGACTATAAAGGAGCAAGAGTCAAGAAAAGGGCAAGTTAGGAAGCCGTTTTAGAAGTTCTGATGAGAGATTATGACAGTTTGGACTAGGTTTGTAGCCGGACTCATGGCATATTTTGAAGTTTTTCTCCCTAGTACAAAATCAGGGTGGTCCTTAAGGAATCCTTTTGGGAGATTTCTTTCAAAACACAGTTTGACGAATGTTGAAACCAAGGATGACGAGTATCTTCAGCCTGTCACAGCCATGACTTAAGCTCAATGTTATCACTCATGGGACAGCATATCAACCATGTAATCTAGCATTAGGGCAACAGTGAACATGAAGCTATGCTGACAATGTCATTTTAACCTTTGTAAAAGGTGAAAGGGCTCACTTTCCTTTTACCCATCCACCAGCCAATTCCAGACCAATTTTATCTAGCTATACAGACAAGTTTTTAATTCTCAACTTTTAAAAAAGAATCTCTGGTTTTGCACATTTCTGCAGGCTTCTCTACAGTTTATCCTGAACTGGAATATTCATGAATGGACACTGCATGCAACAAACCCATTCCTTCTCTCAGACAAAACTCTTTGAAGTACCCAAGTGCTAGCAACAGTACCTATTTTCATATGAAAATAAGAAATTTTAGAGAGATTTAAAATATGTGGTTGAACAGGGTCATGAGTCTTGTAATTTTATGCTAAAACTCAAAGGTTGGTTGGTTGGATCTGCAACAGATAATGATGTGACCCCCACATCCAGTCTAGAATTTTTTATATTATCTCCTTTTGTCCTCACAGTCAGCTACATGGGCTCTGTAATCTACCTGATCTTGCTGATGAGGATGCAGAATGCATCCTCCTGATCACATACGGAATTAGAGGCAAACCCAGTACAGAATCCCAGGTCTTCTTACCTCCACACCAGGAATCACTTGATCAGATCACCCTATTTTCCAACTTGACACCTAACTATCCAGAAGGTCAAAAAATGCCCAAAGCAAATTTTATCCCTTTAAAAAATCTATTATAAGAGAAAATATATTGTTAGGAGATACAATGATGGTTGAGAAAAACTCCCCAAGTCCATGTTAACCTTGTCCCCAAAGGTAAATATGTATCTCTTTAATGGGTCAAATTATATAGAGATCAAACCCTTGCCATATGGAATCCTGATTATGAAGAAATAGAAGGGATGACTTTTATGGGAGAAGCAGAATAAACAAAAAAAATAACAAAAGCACAAATGTATACATATAGAAGTATGAAGAGAAACAACTGAATCTTTTTTCCTGGAAATATTTTTGTCTTTATTTACTTTATTATCATGTTCAATTAGCCAACATATATTATTAGTTTTTGATATAGTGTTCAAAAATTCATTCATTGCATATAACTGAACAACTGAATCTTTAAAGAAAACTTCTTGGAGAAGTTTTAGCAGTTTTGAAAGTTTAGCAGCTTTGAAAAGGAAGGATAAGATGAGAAATAGTTTTTCTCAGTGCTGAAGAGAAAATAACCCAAGTAGAATGAGCGAATTGTGTGTACCAAGACTCACAAATTGTCTAACTCCTCTATGTACTCAAGAAATTAAGTAAAATAATTAATGATTTGTAAACCATGAGCTATAATCATGAATAATGGCCCTCAGGTAAGTTGTACAGGCTGGGGATGGCTATCATTCAGCGTAAAGATCCCTAGAAAGGCAGAGAGTAACCACTAGAACACACCAACATCTGAATTAATGTAATGTTGACACCTATTTTTGCACTGTGCTTGCATTCTTCCACCCAGTAGGCTGAGAGAAGAACACTGGTGGAGGAAAGTCAGGTATAAGAAAAAGTCTAAATGAGGAGCAAATGGTTTAAGATTTACCCTCAGTTGGTACAAAGAGCCCCAGCACTAATCACAAACTGTAGCCATGGACCATTCCTATAAGAACTTTGTGAGGGTTTTGTTTTTTGGTTTTTTATTTTATTTTATTTATTTTTTAGAGCTCAGGCATTCCTCCTATTTTTATAGTGTTTATTATCTGCCTGTTTTCTTGTAATTCTTAGAATATTCTTGACACATTAAAAAATGAACTGTTGTACATATTTTATTCAGCTAAAAACTAATCATTCTAGTGATCTTTGCAAACTGTTAATCCATTCTTTATCCTTCTTCTAATTCATTCCATGTGGAGTTAAGACCTAAGAGACATAATGCACACTGCTAGAATTCCTGTAACTAGGAAAGATATGGTAGAGAGTGTAAGAGTCAAAATTGGGGGATAAAAAACAAAATAAAAACAGATATCCTTCAAGAACTGAATGGATGAACTGTTACACGCATTTGACAAAATACCACTCAACAACCAAAACACACAACAACTTGGACAGACCTCAGAATGTTATGCCGAGCAAAAGAAAGCTAATCTCAAAAGGTTGCAAAGAAATCACTCTGTTTACATATCATTCTTGAAATGGCCAATTTTTAGGATGCAGACTAGTGGTGGCCACGCATGAGGGTTGGGGGAAGAATGTAATTATAAAGGAGTAACAGGAGAAAGCTTCTTTGGCGAAACTGGAGAGTTCTGCATGCTGAATGTGATGGTGGTCACACGAATCTACACATGTGATAGAATTTCACAGAACTATATACCCTATCCCCTCAAAAAGAGTACTTGTAAAAACTGGTGAAATCAAAATAAATTCTATAGTAAAAATACTATTAACTAAAAAATACTACATCAACATTAATTTCATGTTTTGACAATTTTACTATGTCTATATAAGATGTTCTCAATGAGAAAACCTAGGCAAAAGATACATGCAAATTCTGTAACACTTTCATAACTCCTGAAGTTACATTATGCCAAAAATTATTAAAAACTGTTTTAATAAGCATATAACTTCATTAACCCCCTTTACTCAGGCCATTCCAATTCCAAGCCATAAAGTTGCAGAAATTTGACTTTTAGCAAGATAAATAACAAAACAGGAAAAATATTTCTACTATAAATATTTTGAATTTAGGTTTTTAGTAGACGTTTGGCTATAAATAATTTCATATTAAGAGTTCTTTTTCATGCCTACCTTTATAACTCAAGGCACAGAGAGGTAGCATGTCAAAGAGGCAACCAAATGGCTTCTTAGAGTGCCAGGAGCTTAACCTAGATAACTTTCAACCTACCCACCAAGTTTCAAGAACTACATTCTATTCCCAAGATGATTTCACATGCTCCATTTTAATTTTAGCCTTAAGACTATAAAATATAGTTTTCCTTCCTCTCCTTTAAACAGATGCCAACACCTATTTCTTCGGGATTCTCGCTCTCCAGTGCTCTTGAATATGTCTGAATAGGGCACATCTCTGGAGTTTTTGCTGCTCTGGAAATAAACACAACAGAGCTGTTCTTATAAGGCCTTTCTGCTTCTCACTAAAGAAAAGTTGCAACAATGCCAAGTACATTATAAAATTTCAATATTACTGTCCTTGGTCTATTTTCTTGTATCCTTTTCCAAATATCCACAAAATATTAGTACCTCTGAACTTTCTTCTTTGTGCTGATCCTCATCCCCAGCCTTCATCACAGGCGAAGCCAGTTACAAATTAGCACACCATTGGTGCCTTTAGTAATTTACAAATGAGGAGATGCCAGTCTCTGTTCACCCCTACATGGAGGGACACATCTTCAACATCGGCCCCTCCTTTCTATTACCTTAGATATACATACACCTTTGTCATATTTACTGCCCAGTGAAAAATCCTATCTCAATGTGGGCAGTATGGATAGTTGACAAACCAAAGACAATGGACAAGCTGTGGCAGAGACCTGGCAGCCAGGTCCATTGGATAAATGGCCTTCTGGCAATTCAGCATAGATGGTCACAGCTCCATAGAACAAGTAATCAGCCTGAGCTGGAGCTGTCTGGCAGCTTTGGGTGATAGGGATAGGTGTCTTTGTATGATCATAAACTCCAGTTATGGAGGAGTTCCTGTTCAAAACATTAGATGGTTTAGCTTTTCCCATCATCATTATAAAATGAACTCTCAGCCATGAAGAGAAGAGATGTCTTTGATTCCTTCCATACAAAGTTACAGATTTTAGTTTCTCTCTAAATTTGTCAGATGTTTCTTCCCATTTACTTTCCAATTTCAGTTTCTGTTTTTCTTTTTAAATTAAATGCCAGATCCCAACAACTAGACCAAATGCCTAACATCACATATCCACCAATTAATGGTGGATATAAATCCAAATATTAACTCAAAATCATTCCAATGCTTTCCACAGAACAGACATTCCATACACATCATCTCAATAAATGTTGAGAGACTACATAATTCATACACCTAAAACTATTCTTTCTATAAAAGAAAGGATTATATAAATAGCCTAGGCAGTATATTACAAAGGGAAAAAAATCTCTATAAAGGAGTCTTAACTAAAAGAAGTTTTTGTAGGGGCGCCTGGGTGGCTCAGTTGGTTAAGCAACTGCTTTCGGCTCAGGTCATGATCCTGGAGACCCGGGATCGAGTCCCATATCAGGCTCCCTGCTCGGCGGGAAGCCTGCTTCTCCCTCTCTCAGTCCCTCTGCTTGTGTTCCCTCTCCAGCTGTGTTTCACTCTGTCAAATAAATAAATAAAATCTTTAAAAAAAAAAAAAAAAGAAGTTTTTGTAAACAAAAAAATGGGGCATATACTACAACAATGGAGTGGAACATTTCAAACTGACATCATACAAGAATTCAGTACTTATGGCTGGTATCATAATATACTGTGTATATAATACACATCATATACTCGCATATTATACTAGCATAATATGCTATATATTAATATAGTATAATATGCTCTGAATACTATACATAATATATTAAAGTAATAGCAACTGTAAGTATATACATACATATATATGCTTAATTACATACACATACATGCTTAATTATATTCATAAATAACTACATAAACTTAAATATTAATTGATGTATTTATACCATAGTAACATATATTACATATATGAATTATATATGCATGTATGTACTTACATAACTATATTAAATTGACATTATATCCTAATTATATTTTTTTCATTTTTTTATTGTTAGTCACCATACAGTACAACATTACTTCTTGATGTAGTGTCCCATGATTCATTATTTGTGTATAACGCTCAGTGCTCCATGCAATACATTCCCTCCTTAATACTTATCACCAGGCTAACTGATTCCCCCCACACCTCTCCCCTCTAAAACCCTCAATTTGTTTCTCAAAGTCCATACTCTCTCATAGTTCATCTCCCTCTCCAATTTCCCCTCCTTCATGTTTCTCTTCCTTCTCCTAATACACTCCATGCTATTTCCTATGTTCCACAAGTAAGTGAAATCATATGATAATTGACTTTCTCTGTTTGATTTATTTCACTCAGCATAATCTCCTCCACTCCCATCCATATTGATACAAAAGTTGGGTATTCATCCCTTCTGATGGAGGTGTAATATTCCATTGTATATATGGACTATATCTTCTTTATCCATTTGTCTGTTGAAGGGCATCTTGGCTCTTTCCACAGTTTGGAAATTGCAGCCATTGCTGCTATGAATGTTGGGATACATATGGCCCTTCTTTTAATTACATCTGTATCTTTGGGGTAAATACTCAGTAGTACAATTGCAGGGTCATAGGGTAGCTCTGTTTTGAACTTTTTAAGGACTCTCTCCACTGTTTTCCAAAGTGGCTGCATCAACTTGCATTCCCACCAACAGTCTCTCTTCCCGTCTCCACAGCCTCTCAAATTGTTTCTTGCCTTGTCAATTTTGGCCATTCTAACTGGTATAGGGTAGTATCATACACCTAAAACTGTGGTTTTGATTTGAATTTCCCTTAAGACTGATGATGAACATTTTTTCATGTGTCTGTTAGCCATTTGTATGTCTTCCTTTGAGAAGTGCCTGTTCGTGTCTTCTGCCCATTTTTTGACTTGATTTTTTGCTTTTTGGATGTTGAGTTTGAGAAGTTCTTTATAGGTCTTAGATTTCAGCCCTTTGTCTGTAATGTCATTTGCAAATATCTCTCTGATTCCATGGATTGCCTCTTTGTTTTGCTGACTGTTTCCTTGCTGTGCAGAAGCTTTTTGGCTTGATGAAGTCCCATAAGCTCATTTTCACTTTTGTTTCTCTTGCCTTTGGAAACATGTCTTGAATTTGCTGTGGCCAATGTCAAAGAGGTTATGCCTATGTTCTCCTCTAGGATTTTGATGGATTCTTGTCTCACACTGAGGTCTTTCATCTATTGCAAGTTTATCTTTGTGTATGGTGTAAGAGAAGGATCGAGTTTCATCTGTATATAGCTGTCCAGTTTTCCCAGCATCATTTATTAAGGAGACTGTCTTTATTCCACTGGATATTTTTTCCTGCTTTGTCAAAGAATGGTTGACCATCGAGTTGAGGGACCATATCTGGATTCTCTATTTTGCTCCATTGGTCTATGTGTCTGTTTTTGTGCCACTACCATGCTGTCTTGGTGATCACAGCTTTGTAATAGAGCTTGAAATCAGGCAAAGTGATGCCCCCAGCTTTGTTTTTCTTTTTCAACATTTCCTTGGCTATTCAGGGTCTTTTCTGGTTCCATAAAAATTTTAGGATTGTTTGTTCCCATACTTTGAAAAATGTTGATGGTATTTTGATCGGGATGGCATTGCAAGTATAGATTGTTCTAGGCTGCACACAGACACTTTAACAATGTTTATTTTTCCAATCCATGAGCATGGAATGTTTTCCCCTTTTTGTGTCTTCTTCAATTTCTTTCATGATTGTTTGATAGTTCCCAGAGTATAGATCCTTTACTTCCTTGGTTAGGTTTATTCCAAGGTATATTATGGTTTTTCTTGCTACTGTAAATGGAATCAATTCTCTAATTTCTCATTATACCGTTTCATTGTGTATAAAAAAGCAACAGATTTCTGTGCATTAATTTTGTATCCTCCCACATTAGTGAATTGCTGTATGAGTTCTAGTAATTTGAGTTGGGGGCTTTTGGGTTTTCCACATCAAGTGCCATGTCATCTGCAAAGATGAAAGAGTTTGACTCCCTTGCCAATTTAATGCACTTTATTTCTTTTTGTTGTCTGATTGCTGTGGCTAGGACTTCTAGTATTATGTTGAACAATAGTGATGAGAGTGCACATCCTTGTCATGTTCCTTATATTAAGGGGAAGGCTCTCCAAGAATGAAATTCACTGTGGACTTTTCATAGATGGTTTTTATGAAATTGAGGAATGTTCCCTCTTTGAAGAGTTTTAATCAGGAAAGGATGCTGCATTTTGTCAAATGCTTTTTCTGCATCAACTGAGAAGACCATGTGGTTCTTTTCTCTTCTCTAATTGATTTGGAAATATTGAACCACCCTTGAATCCCAGGGATAAATCTCACCCGGATGTGGTAGATAATGCTTTTAAGATACTACTGGATCCTATTAGCTAGGATCTTGTTGAAAATTTTGACATCCGTATTCACTGGGGATATTGGTCTGAAATTCTCCTTTTTTATGGGTTTTTTTTCCCCTGGTTTGGGGATCAAGGTAATGCTGGCCTCATAGAATGAGTCTGGAAGTTTCCTTCTTTTCCTATTTTTTGAAACAGCTTCAGGAGAATAGGTATTATTTTTTTCTTTGAATATTTGGTAGCATTCCCCAGGGAATCCATCAGGCCCTTTTTTGGGGGGAGTTTTTGGGAAGTTTTTGATGACTGCTTCAAGCTTGGTACTGGTTATTGGTCTATTCAGGTTGTCAATTTCTTCCTGTTTCAGTCTCAGAAGTTTGTAGATTTCCAGGAGTGCATCCATTTCTTTTAGGTTGCTCAACTTATTGGCATATGCTGTTGATAATAATTTCTGATTATTGTTTCTATTTCCTTGGTGTCAGTCATGATCTCTCCCCTTTCATTCATAACTTTATTAATTTGGGTGCTCTTTCTTTTCTTTTGGGTAAGTTTGGTGAGTGGTTTATCAATCTTATTAATTCTTTCCAAGACCCAGCTTCTAGTTTCATTGATGTGTTCTATTATATTTCTGGTTTCTAATTCACTGATCTATGGTCTAATCTTAATTATGTCCCTTCTCCTGCATGGGTTAAGCTTAATTTGTTGTTGATTCCCCAGTTTTTTAAGGTGTGAAGAGAGTTTGTGTATTCAGAATTTTTCTATCTTTTTGAATGAGTCATGGATGGCTCTGTATTTCCCCCTTAGGACTGCCTTTGCCATATCCCATAGGTTTTGGACCAATGTGTTTTCATTTTCATTGGTTTCCACAAATTGTTTCAGTTCTTCTTTGATTTCTTGGTTGATCCAAACATTCTTGAGCAGGATGGTCTTTACCTTCCAAGTGTTTGAATTTCTTCCAAACTTTTTCTTGTTATTGAGTTTTAATTTCAAAGCACTGTGGTCTGAGAATACACAGGGAATAATCTCAATCTTTTGGTATTGTTTGAGCCTTGATTTGTGACCTAGTATGTGGTCTATTTTGGAGAAAGTTCCATGTGCACTCAAGAAGAATATGTATTCTGTTGTGTTAGGATGGTATGGGCTATACATATCTAGAAGTCCATCCAGTCCAATGTGTCATTCAAAGCTGTTGTTTCTTTGTTGATTTTCTGCTTAGATGCACTTTCTATGGCTGAGAGAGGAGTGTTAAGGTCCCCTGCAATTAACTTATTCTATCACTATGTCTCTTTATTTTGGTTAATGGTTGGTTTATGAAGTTGGTGCTCCCATGTTGGGGGCATAGATATTTGTAATGGTTAGATCTTCTTGCTGGATAGACTCTTTAAGAATGATATAGCGTCCTCCTATATCTCTGACTATAGTCTTTAGCTTAAAATTTAACTTGTCTGATATGAGAACTGCTACTTCAGCTTTCTTTTGTTGACTATTGGCACAAAAGATGGTTCTCCATCCCTTCATTTTCAATCTGGATGTATCTTTAGGTTCAAAATGAGTGTCTTGTAGACAACATATGGATGTGCCCTATCTTTTTATCCAATCTGCAACCCTGTGCTATTTTATGGGACCACATAGGCCATTCACATTGAGAGTGATTATTGAAAGATATTTTATTATCATCATGTTGCCTGTGAGGTTCTTGTTTCTATAGATTGTCTCTGTAAATTTCTGTTCTATATCACTCTTGGGGTCTTTCTCCTTTTATAGATCCTCCCTTAATATTTCTTGCAGGGCTGGCTTAGCAGTCACACATTCTTCTGTTTTTGCCAGTTTTGGAAGCTCTTTATCTCTCTATCCATTCTAAATGACAGTCTTAGGGGATAAAGTATTCTTTTTTTTTTTTTAAAGTTTTTATTTATTTGACAGAGAGAAATACAGGCAGAGAGGGAACACAAGCAGGGGGAGTAAGAGAGGGAGAAGCAGCAGGCTTCCCGCCAAGCAGGGAGCCTGATGTGGGACTCGATCCGGGGTCTCCGGGATCATGACCTGAGCCGAAGGCAGTCGCCCAACCAACTGAGCCACCCAGGCATCCCGGGGGATAAAGTATTCTTGACTGCATGTTCTTCTCATTAATACCCTGAATATGTCTTGCCAGCCCTTTCTGGCTTGCCAGGTCTCTGTGGACAGGTTTGATGTTATTTTGATGTTCCCCTCTCTGTACCTAAGGAATCTCTTCACCCTAACTGCTCTTAAGATGGTTTCCTCGGTTTTAAGATTCACAAGTTTTACTACTACATGCCTGGGCATTCATTTATTCTCCTTGATCTTAGGAAGTGATCTCTCTGCCTCTATGGCATGGATGCTTGTTTTAATTCACAGATTAGGGAAGATCTCAGCCAGGATTTGCTCAAATGTGTCTTCTAATCCTTTCTCTCTCTCTCCACCCCCTCAGAGATCCCAATAATTCTGACATTGCAACATTTATGGCATCATTTATTTCTCTAAATCCGTTCCCATGGATTCTAAGTTGGTTGTTCCAGGCCTCTGCCTGATTCTTCTTTTCTCTCAGTGTGTCTTCTAGATTATGAATTCATTCTTCTGGCTCATCTACCTCAGCTATTAGAGTATCCAAATTAGATTGGATCTCATTGATAGTATTTTTAAGTTCTGCCAGATCAGCTCTTACTTCTACCCTTAGAAAATCTATGTTGCCATTAATGGTTTTCTCCAACCTAGCTATTGTCTGTGTAACTGTTAACCTGAAGTCTGACATCTTGCTTATGTCCATATCCATTAATTTTGTGACAGAGGTCACAGTCTCTGAATTTTTCCTGTGTTGGGGGTTTCTCCTCTTAGTTATTCTGTTGAGAGGTGGCTGAGGAAATGTACAGAGTCCAAATTATTGACCACAACCCAAGCAAGATGTACCTGTTTTATAGGGACCTTAGGGTTGTAGGCCTCTTTTTCTTTCAGCGTGTCTTCTGGGGGAGGGCCATGCTGTACTGTTACTTTGTGGGAGGGGATGGGCCCAGTGAATACTAGTTTTGGGGGGCTTTTCTTCTCTGTTGTCTTTCCCTGGCAGCTCTCTGCATCACTTCTGAAAGAACAGAAGTGACCATATCCAAGAACAGAGCGACGGCAGCCTGTTCTTCAGTAAGCACCACACTGTCTCCATTTTTGTCTGTGCTGATAAAAACTGCAGCATCCAGGTCTGTGTGCCCCACAACAGCACTCCCAGCCCTCACTTCCAGGTCCAAGCATGTCTCTGCCCTTTGTGCTTCTAAAACCACCAGCGACGCCGAGTTCACATGCGTGTCCCCCCTGCAGCTCCAGGTTTCAGTCTGGGGGGCTGCCCTAATGTCCTTTCCCAGATGCTACCAGTCTGTGAGTCTGTGCCTGGTCACCAGCACAGGAGACTTTTGCACTCAGGTGGCATAGGATCCCAGAGGCTCCCTTGCCCTTCCGTTTGTCTTCTGATACCTGCCCATAGAATCACAGCTCCCTGCGTCATACCTCAAAACCAACTGCTAGACGTATTCTGTTCATAGATATCTTCTTACATCTCTGACTGATTTCGTGGGTGTTCAGAGTGGTCTGGTAGATATCCAGCTCAATTCAGGGGACCGGTTGAAATAGGGTCCCCTACTCCGCCACCATGTTGCCTCCCTCCTATATCCTAATTATATTTAAATAAAACAACTGATATATATAAATGCTAATCCAACTCAAACATATAAACATACATGCAACTCTGATTTACATATATATTGTATATAAAAAAAATCTCAAGATTCACATTCCCTAGGGCTCCCTTAAGAGTACATAATTCAGTTATAAAACATACGCTGACCATTATAATCTTTGAAAAAACCTGGAAATATATCTGAACTTCACGGTCTTATTAGAAAAATCTTTTTTTATCCTATTTCTAGATGCTTTCACTCAAGAAACAGCTACTACTGGTTCCCAACATTGACTGTATAATAGAAATACCAGGGAAGCTTTAAAACAAACAAACAAAAACAAAACCTGATACCTGAGTTCCATCCCCTAGAAATTCTTATTTTATCCATCTGTGGTTTATTCTTTATGTTTTAGGTTATATTTTGGAAATTTTGAGCATATAGAGGATAGGATTTCCTCATACAGCTTCAAAAATTATAAAATATTGACAATCACATTTCATCAATAGCCCTATTTTGTTTTTGGCTGGAGTATTTTAAAGAAAATCCCACACATCATGTTATTTCATAAATAAGTATTTCTGTATGTCATTCTGATTTTTATTAAGTATAACTACTAGCCTAGACATAAATTTAAAGTTTTAACAAAATTTTTAAAAGCTACTTAATATGATATAATAGCTATTCCTTATGCAAACTTTTCCATTTTTTTCAAAGATCTTTTTAAATTTAGTTTGTTTGGATTAGCATCAAAGAAAGGTTTACATGTGGCTTTTGGTTTTTACATCACTTACTTCTCTTTAATCTACAGGAGACTCTTCCTTTCTAGACTAGATGGTCTGCTCTCAAACCAGGATTTGCTAGACAAACCAGGGCATATTCCCTGTATAGTGACCTACATTCTGACATGTCTAGTTATTTCTCTTGGTGTCATTTAACATGTTCCTCTATCCTCAGCATTTCCTAAAAATCACTAGGAGCTTAATTAGATTCCAGTGCAATTTTTCTGGAATGCATATTTCATGGATGGAGTTGTTTACTTCCTGTTGTAATAGTATGAGACTCATAATGTGTGGTTGGTACACCACTGGTGCTGTTAAGATCAACTAATTGGTTCAGGGTTTGCAGCCTGACCCCTTTGTGATAAAGTCCATCATCAGAATTCACCTAATGATTTTACCCAGTGTGTGGTCTGCCTAGATGGTGGTATTATTTTGTTTAGAAATACCAGTCCTCAGTATCTGTGCCTTTAAACGCACTGCAGGTTATTATAATGTGTACCCAGAATTAGAAACCATTGATATACATGACTATGACCCACCCTTGGAGAAATATTTTCACTATCAGGAATGGTAGAAACCACTAAGACTTGGAGCCATGCACACCAGAATGAATATAGTAATTTTCCATTTTTAGACTGAAAAAAATTCATTTGCAGAAGAACTAATTTGTGTAGCAGAAATTCAATGGTATAAACAAATGTGCTCTGATGTGTATGTATATGCTGTACCTTTTTATAGCTGACTCATACATAACATGCCTTCTGCCTTTAAAACCTGCCTCTTGATTAGACCTACTCCAGGGGAAGGATTTAAACAAGATGAAAAACTGCCCCTAACCTTTCTCTCATACCCTCCAGTGATCACAACAGCAATGAAAGCCACTCTGCAGGAAAACATTTGTTCAACTCCTAAAGAATTATTACATCCCACTACGGGCTTTCCCAAAAGAAATCTCTGAGGCCAGATCAAGTTTAAAACTAAAATCTATTTTGAAAACTAACAATGCTTATCACAGACAAAGGTGAGAGTCCTAGAGTCTTTTGCATACCTTTTCTTTCCAGAACCCAAAGTCACTTAAACACAGCTTCACATTTGCTTCTCCTCCCTCATTTCCAGCATTAGTCTCTCTGGGCCCATCCTATTCCTTTCTGTAATGAAGTTCATATTCTTTATACCTCACTCTTCATCATTTTCACATGTTATTCTGTACACCTGGCCAAAGGTATCAATTTACTAAACTAATCTAAGCCACACACGGGCAAGGTATAAAGGGCCACTTCAGGGCAGGGTAACAATGTGCATTTTCTTTAAAGGTTTTATTTATGTGACAGAGAGAAACACAGCCAGAGAGGAAACACAAGCAGGGGGAGTGAGAGAGAGAGAGAAGCAGGCTTCCCGCCGAGCAGGGAGCCCAATGTGGGACTCAATCCCCGGTCTCCAGGATCATGACCTGAGCCGAAGGCAGCCGCTTAACCAACTGAGCCACCCAGGCGCCCCAACAATGCGCATTTTAAGATAATCTTCAGCAAACTGGAGCACTGTGTTAACTGGAAAAACCCTTAGTGCTATAGGTAGACACGGCATAGTTCAAGGGAAAATATTCTGAGATCATGAACTTCATTCAATTCCTTTATTCTGTCAGTTATTTTACTAAAGACATTTAACCTCTCCGTGCCTCAATTTTCTCTTGTGAAACAGTCTGGGGGGCTGCCCTAATGTTTTGGATCATACACAATTTAGCTGTAACTGTTACGGCTTTATGAATGGTCAGTCCAAGCCTAAGAAATGATTGTTATTACAGAAGGCCACCTAAGGTGTATTCTCTTTAAGAAAAATATAGGGAAACACTATATGCATAAGCAATGAATTGTCACAGCTATTAAAGACACTAAAAAAACTCAAAAAATGACTAGTAATTAAAAATTCCCTGTCAATTACAAAAATATTTATATGTGAAATAGCATGTTTGGGATTGCTTTAATATATCTCAGCAAAAATAAAATATCATAAATGAGAGATTAGATGAAACCAAATTGGCCAATTGTCAAAAAAATAAAATAAAACTGTTAGAGTAGGGTGACAAGTACTTAGTTGCATATCTGAAATATTTTTAATATGAACTCTGAATCCTCCAGCCCAATTGTGGAAGACCCCATGATTAGGCACCGAACAAAAGTTCTTCATTTGGAGTTAATGACAAGACAAGAACTTCAAGCTTCTATGTAAGAAGGAGAAATTACACTTAGGTTTTCTAAAATGCAGTATCTTAAAGACTAACTCTAGAGCAATCCCATCAGAAAGCGTAAGATGAGACTATATGGTTAATAAGTGCTGAATCAGATTTCAGAAGTGTGAACTGCTCCCTGAGAACTTAGCACCAGGGGATCACTTATTCATTCTTCTTGGTCATTTGAACAATGTTCAGCAAGTCACTACTGCAGTAGGCTAACCTTCCAGTAGTCTTAACAGATAATGTTTCAATAACCTTCCAAAGAGCTTAAACAGTAAAATAGTTCAGTTGATCACCATAACAACTCAAGATTAGGTGGATATTTTTCTATTCATCTGAAAAGCTTGGTAAATAAAATTATTGTAACCGGTGTATAAATTGCAGGTCTGCTTCACTCTAAACAGCATATATGGTCCTTCCAAGACTATAAATAAACTGAATTATTACCTTCTGCACAGGACAAGTCAGCTACCTAAACTGATTATTAAAGTGAATAATTTTATAAGGTACATAATTTCAAGCAGAGAAATTCCCACCAGCTTACTGAGGTGAAGACATTAGATGGGGTAAAGAAGTAACTCCTCCTTTCTCTTCCTTCACTGTTTTGAATTTCTGATGCAATGGGTTATCTGATTTAATGAAAATATATTCCAGAAAGATAGACTCCAGCTCTGCTGTATCTTAAATATGGTAGGAAAGATAGGTTAGGATCTCTACTTTGTTTCTATTGTTGTATTACTGTTGTTGCAAAAGAACTGGGGAATTTGGACCATGTCAAATGCAGAAAATCTCTAAGTACAATAATATGTATTTAAGTTTATACTATTTGCTTACAAGTAGGTATTCTTTTATATATTGAACATGATAAAAATGCACAAACATGAAGACTGAGGACATATCCCAAGTGTGGAATGTTCAATGTTTTCTGTTAAACAGAGCAAAGTTTTCTTGATAAACCATGAAAATTAGTGAATATAGATGGCATTCTGGTACATGCAAAATGAAAAGCACAGAAAACATGAAATAACCATGGTATAGGAATATAAGCTTCTAGTTCACTCAGAATGGGCACTTGATAACTAAATGTTCTGTCACAAATTTTTAAAAATAGTCAACGAGCATTTGGGGTTTATTGTAGTAAATGGAATCAACTGCCTTTGATCAGCACTTCTGTTTCTGGGTTCTGTAAACTATGCAATGGCACAAGGCCTGCTATGAAGACTCTGAAGGCTGTGGAGGATTTCTCTTTCTTTTCTTCTTAAGACAAAGTCCATCTGAGAGTAACATTCAAAAAGAAAGAAAGAAAGAGAGAAAGAAAGAGAGAGAGAGGGAGGGAGGGAAGGAGGAAGGAAGGAAGGAAGGAAGGAAGGAAGGAAGGGAAAGAAAGAAAGTGAAAGAAAGTGAAAGAAAGTGAAAGAAAGAAAGAAAGCGAAAGAAAGTAAAAGAAAGCAAAAGCAAGCAAGCAAGAAAAGAAAGAAAGAAAGAAAGAAAGAAAGAAAGAAAGAAAGAAAGAAAGAAAGAAAGGAAGGAAAAAGACCAGCATTCCCCATTTAAACACAAATCTAGGGGCACCTGGGTGGCTGAGTCATTAAGCATCTGCCTTTGGCTCAAGTCATGATCCCAGAGTCCCAGGACCAAGGCCCACATCGGGCTCCCTGCTCAGTGGGGAACCTGCTTCTCCCTCTCACTCCCCCTGTTTGTGTTCCTTCTCTAGCTGTGTTTCTCTCTGTCAAATAAATAAATAAAATATTTTTTTTAAAAAAAGATACAGGCGTAAAATTCATGAGACCTTTTTCACTGAAAACTATAAAATACTAGTGAGAAAAATTAATGAAGACCTAAATAAATTGAGAGATACAATATACTCAGGGGTTAGAAGACTCGATAATGAGATGATATTAATTCTGACTGAATTTATCTATATACTCAAAGCAATTTCAATCAAAATTTCAGCACACTTTTTTTTTAAAAAAATGATAAATAGGTGTTAAATTTATATGGGAGCTGGGGAAGGACCCAAGATTGTTGAAACATCTTGAAAAATAAAAGGCTGAAGAACCAGTAGTAGCTAATTGCATTATTAAGACAGTGTAGTACTGGCATAGAGACAAATAGACCACAAAATAGAGAGTCCAGAAGGAGACACACTTAAATAGAAAATTGATTTTTTACAGAGGCATAAATGCAATTTAATGAGAGGAGAAACATCTTTCCAACAGATAAGTGGACATCAGCATAGAAAAAAATAACTAATCTTGACCCACTCCTCATGATATATATAAGATTAACTCAAGATGGATTACAATGCTAACTGTATACATTAAAGCTCTAAAGACCACTGAAGAAAAGATAGGAGATTATGTTCATTCACTTGAGGTAGGCAGTGGTCTCTTAGAATGCAAAAAGTACTACCCATAAGAGAAAATATTGATAAAATGACATTCATCAATATTTAAAACTTCTGTTCTTCAAAGGACAACCTTTAAGAAAATGAAAAAGCAAGCTACATATTGGGAGAAAATATTCTCAACACATATATTGGACTCATATCCCTAACATGAAAAGAACTTTTATGAATACTAAGATAAGCTAATAGAAAAATGGGTGAAAGATGTGGGCAGACACTTCATAAAAGATACATGAATGGCCAATAAGCACAGATAAAAGATGCTCAGCCTCATTAGTCATAAGACATGCCAAGTAAAACCACAATGAGTTACCACTACACATCCTCTACTTAAACAACTATATCAACTCATATCTTAGTATATCGAACAGCTAAACTCATTCATTGAGGTAAGGATATTGCAACTAGTTTGGAATGCTGTCTACTTTTTTCAAAATTCAATACTCATGTGGCTTATGATCTAGCAATCCCATTTCTAAGTACCTTCCCCAGAGAAATTAAACTATATGTTGAAACAGAAAAAAAGTTGTATATGGAAGTTCATACCACCTTCATTCATAATATTCCAAAAGTGGAAAAGAGGCAATATCCATTATGTGATACATTCAGACCACAAAACATAAAAAGAAATGAACTATGCATACATCCAACAATTTAAATTAGTCTCAAAAGTATTATGCTGAGCTAAAGAATCCAGGCACAAAATAGTACTTAATGTATGATTTTATCTATATGAAATCAAGAAGAGGCAACATGAAACAATAATGATGGCAATAAGTGGTTTCCCCTATAACTGGGTTATAAGGAGTAAGTGTGAGGGGCATGAGAAATTTTCTGAAGTGATGAAATTGGAATCTTAATGGAGGGAGTACCCACAAGTGTATATAGCTTTCAAAATTTACTGAACTGAATATTTTAACTTTAAATTTTATTGTATATATATATATAAATTATACCTCGTTAAAATATCATGTGTTGATAACATAGGACACACTCTATTCTCTCCCCTTTTTGTCTCCCTCATATCTCCATTACAGGGTCCTCCTACACCACACAAGACAGTGGGAGTTAAAATAAGGCTTCTTCAAAACCTATCTTCACGCAGAATTCCAAATTTGATTTCTTGAAGCCTTGGTATGCATCTATCTGGGCTTTTTGTAAGAATACCAGGGAAACTGTGTATTACTTATTCGCTTTTTCAAAATCATCTTCAGTACAAATGACCATTTTATTTCTGAATATAACACAGTAGAATATAAAAGAAATTTCCTGATTTAGTGGAGTTATTTCTTAGACAATGTGGCAACTTTTAAGTTATATGAAACAACAAGACCTAGGACTAGGATTCATGAAAACCAAGAATAACTCCAAGCTAAATAATGGAAATAAGTTCCAACATCTTTCCATATACCAGGCTTAAAACCGTGCTGGCAAAAAGGAGCTTAAATGGCATTTTTTTTAAAACATTCTCTTTATCTTTACCTACTCTTTAGTAAGAATAAAATAGAAAGCATGTGAGAAAAGTGAGAACAAATTCCCAATATTGAGACACTCCGAATGGATTACTAAATCTAAATAACATCTCCAAGTATTTGTGTTCCAGAGACATAGCTTTACTCCCAAATGATGCTGTATAACTTTGAAAGCACAAGAAAATAGAGATATTTAATGGTGATGGCACTTTAGAATATGCCTTGCCCTTGCCTTCAGTAGTTCAGCAAAATGTGTTCCTGAGACCCTGGCCCCACCACAACCTCATTATTTGCTTAAAGAGGTCTGCAAAGATACTGAAATGGAAATAAATTTATAAGCAACACCAAAGAAAGTAGCCAGGCTCAGTGGGCTCATCAAATCTATTAAGCATGACAATTCTTCCATCAGAGACTTAAGTCTATGGACAAAGCCAAACAAGAAACAAGTTTTGTTGCTTTTTGAAGCAGTAACATTTCTGATTAATCCTCTGCTTATTTCTAATAGATGCAAAGGGGAAATAAAACAGACCATAAAGTTAATCTGGAGAGGCCCAGATGTAGAGATGCTGTAAGAACAATGGACCTTGGTATTCTTTCATCTCAGTTTGGAAGGAAACACCAGTTGTCTTTCAGGATCTTAGCTCTGTCCATCATGAATGCTCCTGGCACTCCTCAGTCAAGAGGGTCAGCTTGGGAAAAGCAGATGGGCTCAAAAGGTCACTTCAGTGGCTTTCCCCCTCTTCTTTCAGTACACATCTACCTTCTCTGCCTTTACCCTTAAAGACCTGCTTTCCACCCATAACCTGGGAATAATTCTTATGGGAAGAATGTCAATCAATTTCACAGAGCTGTGTAAACAAATGTTACGTGTGTGCCTTCAGAGATACTTGTGTTTTTCCAACACAATCAATAGTATGTTTGTAAAGAACAAATGATATAAAAGACTGCCATTCTTCATAGGAAATATGAGGCATGAACTAAGGCTTCTGTTGCCTGGTTTCAGTTATCATAGAGGGGCTGGGGGAAGTGAAGAGATGAAGCTCTTATGCTGCAAAGATCTTGCATATTGTGCTACATAAATAATGGTCTGCAAGGATTTAGATTCCTAGCTATCCAAACAAAGGGTATTTACAGATAAAGTGGTGATATAAATAACTGAAGCCTTCCCCTCAATCTGGCCTGGTCTTAACTGGTCTTTCTTCTCCTCTGGGCCTTCCTAACCACTATGTGCAACCTTAATCCTATGGGAAAATGCTTTCTTAATATCAAATACACAAGTGAGATTACTTGTTGGAACAAACACTTCAGGAATTAAGGAGTTAAGCGTTGCCATCTCTTCATAGGCAGGAGCGGAGTTGGTCTGGGAGTCAGGGCAGGGACTTCCTCTCAGAACAGCAGACAACCTGAGAGATAAATGCCTTCTCCCTGCTGTAGTGCAGTGGAACCCCATGTTCCAGATGTGGTATTTGGCCAATTTTTCAAACGTACAGTCGCTATCCTAGCTAACTGTACATAAACAAAAAACCTTAGGAAGCAGAGCAAGGATACATTATGCCCAGGGCAAGCTTAAATAAAGCACTTTCTAAAAACAGTGAGGTTCAAGAAATATGTTACTCACTTGCTCTAAGAGGAAAACATGTGAGTGAAATGTGAACACTTGCTAGTCATTCATAAAAGTAAGGGTAGCTGAAATTAAGAATGAGTAAAGTATAAGGGGATAGACACAACAAAGAACAGGAAACAGAATGTGGACCTTAATTCACACTCAAACACATTATATGACTTTGAGCAAGTAAGCTACTTCTCTCACTGTCAGATTTCTCATTATAAAATCCCTTCTTAGAAGGTACGGGGAGGTCAGTGATTAGCAGGAAGTGATACGTTGGGATGTCAAGAATGGGATCACTGGTATAGACATCTTAAGTTTTAGGGCTGCAGTTCAATATCAGAAAGAAAATCTATGGTTCAGGTAAGGCCATACAGGTCAGTCTTCCCTACTGAGACTCTGGAAGAAGTGAGTTAATAACCAGCCATTAGCGGGCAGAATGCCCAGAGCAGTCCCGACCTGTCCAGGGCAGCAACTGGGAAAGTAGTTTTAGGTAGGGAGGAAAACAAGGCAGAGTGTTGTGGGAACTACAAGACTGGCAGTGCCTGCTGGGTTCAAAGTGAGGGCTGATGCTCTAGTAAGGTGCTTCACCCTCTGCCTAAACCTCTGCGTAGGTGGATAAGGAGAAACTAAATCAGCCAGCCCAATGTCTGGACAACAGCAGGCATTTAGCCAAGATCGTCAGGGCCACGATTAGGAAACTTTGCATTAAAAGGGGTACTCTGAGAACCACACTGTGCCTTCATTTTCCCATCTGCATAGGTAAGAGCAGCTGCACTTGTCCCTATAATTTTAGTATTTGTTACAGAGGCCACTGAGATCTTATATCTGGAGAAGATTCAGCCAGTCAGAAGGAATGGACCAGAACAGAAGGCTTTTCTTTCCAGGGATTAGAAATAAGATCATATTTACAGCCTCCCACAGAAATACAATATTTCATCCTCAGCACCTTCTAGCATTAGGTAAAAGGTATGTCAAGAGACTTCTGGGCTAGATGGCAGAATGGGAGGATACTAAGCTCACCTCATCCCACAGATGCAAGTACAAAACACCCACGTCAGTGCAAGTAACCCAGAAAATAATCCAACGGCTTCCAGAACAGACTCTCCACAACTAAATGTAGAGGAGAGACCATATCGAAGGGAATAGGAAAGACAGAGACAAAGTTGGGAGCTAAAGGGACCCTTGGGACTGTCTGCAGGAGTTAAGGATGCCACAGACATGGAGAGGGGAGAGGAGCAGACACTCAGACCAGAAACCCCAGGGATAGAGAACTCACATGGGGAAGATAAATCCCTATGATATTTGATTTTAAAAACCAGAGGGGCATAATTTGTCAAGTTCTTATAATAAGCAAGGCTTACCACCTGGAATTTTAAAAATCAGTGGGTTCAGCTACAGGAGAGCCAGAAAGGCAAGAGAAAACTGAATTCCTGCCCTTAGAGAGACAGCACAACGAAGAGCCCCACAGAGGTAGAGCATAGGATTAGCAATCTGAAAAACACCTGTGGTATATGGTAGAGAGATTTCTTTATTAATCTCAGAGTGTGTGTGGAGGTGCAGGGATCATTCGGAGACTTCTGTAAAAACAAAGATCTAGTAGGGGTACCATCTCCAGCACTGCCCCCTAACCTAAACAGGACGCCTAGAATGAGAATGGAATGAGGACAGTGCTAACACTGTACAAAATAAGTTACTAAAAGGATGCCCTGTCCCCTCATTCTCAGGCCACATGACCCTTCATGTCAGGCCTCTGCTCCAGGCCTTTTCCAAGACAGACTTGCTCAAACACCACACGTCCCATCCCTGTGTTTTCCTTCAGACTCTTCCCCTTCAACATGCCCATGGCTGGAGGCCATCCAGAACAGCGCACAAGCCTGACAGTGTGCAAGCAGCCCCAAGAGGACCCAGCACCACTCCAAAGTGACTCCTACACCAGGGAGAGGGGAAAGAACCACACATGCCATTCCCACTGCAGCCCCAGCAATGGGAGGGCAGGGAGACATCAGGTCTGAATACAGAGGGAATACACAAGGAAAGCACCTGCATACTGCATCTCTAGCATAAATGCCACACAAGCCCAGGTGGCAGGAGACTGGCCAAATGATACCACAGGGAACAAATTCTGCCCACATGAGGCAAAGGAAGTGACTGAAGGCAACTGGACTAAAGATAAAAGCAGTTCAGCCTCAAGAGTAGAGTAGGCAACACACATAGGAGACGCTCCTAAAGTGCTGGATTATGGTGAACAGGAAACAATGCACTGCAGGGTACCACAAGACCACTATTCTCAAGAGCAGGAGATGTAGCTGACTTTCCTAAAACATAGGAGGAGACACAGAAAGTTAGTCAATATGAGGAGACAGAGGAATATGTCCCAAATGAAGGAACAGGACATAACCACCAAAGAAAGGTAAACAAAACTGAAGTAAGTAATATGCCTGATAGAGAATCTAAAGTGATGGTCACAAAAAGGGGCACCTGGGTGACTCAATTGGTTAAGCAGGTGACTCTTTGATTGGCTCAGGCCATGATCACAGAGTTCTCAAGCCCCACACTGGGCTCCCTGCTCAGCAGGCAGTCTGCTCAAGGATGCTCTCTTTCTCCCTCTGGCCCTCCCACCACTCTCTCACACCCTCTCTCTTGAAAAAATAAACAAGTCTTGGGGACGCCTGGGTGGCTCAGTTGGTTGGGCGACTGCCTTCGGCTCAGGTCATGATCCCGGAGACCCAGGATCGAGTCCCACATCGGGCTCCCTGCTCGGCGGGAAGCCTGCTTCTCCCTCTCTCACTCCCCCTGCTTGTGTTCCCTCTCTCGCTGTGTTTCTCGCTGTCAAATAAATAAAATCTTTATTAAAAAAAAAAAAAAGAAAAAATAAACAAGTCTTTTAAAAAATAAAAAAAATGCAAGAGTGGTCATAAAGATACTCACTATACTGGAGGAGAGTATGGAGGACTCCCGTGAGATGCTTAAAAACAGATAGAAAGCAAAGAACCAATCACAGATGAAGAACATAATAACTGATATTAAAAATACACTAGATGGAATAAATAGTAGAAGAGAAGAAGCAGAAGAATGGATCAGCAGCCTAAACGATGGAGTAATGAAAAGCAACAAAGCTAAACCAGAAAGAGAAAAATAAATAAATAAATGACAATAGACTTTGGGAACTCAGCAACATGAAGCATAGCAACATTTGCATTATAGGGATCCCAGAAGAAGAAAGAAAAAAGGAGGAAGAATGTGTTTGAAGAAATAATAGCTGAAAACTTACTAAATTTGGGGGTGGAAACAGACATCCAAGATCCAGGAGGTACAGAGAGCCCCCCAAAAAATCAACTCAAGGAGATCACACCAAGACAAATGCAATGGCAAAAAGTAGTGCTATCTCTAAAAGTAGAGAATTTCAAAAGCAGCAAGAGAAAACAGCTACATATAAGGGAAATCCTTATACGGTTATCAACTGATGTTTCAACAGAAACTTTGCAGTCCAGAAGAGAAAGCCATGATATAGTAAAAGCCTTGAAAGGAGAGGAAGAAAAAACAAAACAAAACAAAACAAAACAAAACGAAGCTACAGCTAAGAATACTAACAAACGTTAAAGAAATTCATGACCACTAAACCAGCCCTACAAGAAATATTAAAGGGAACACTAAGTGGAAAGGGAAGATTATAAACAGAAGTAAGAAAAGTAGGAAGCACAAAAGCAGCTGATTTAAGTATATATATAAAAAATGAGGTAAGAGATTCACAAAATAAAAGGATGTACAATATGATACCATATACCTAAAATGTGGGAGAAGAGGAGGAAAGGATGGATATAAACATAAGCAACCAGCAACCTAACATAGACTGCTACACGCATAAAATATTAAATACAAACCTAATAATAGTAACCACAAATCAAAAAGTAATAATAGATACACACACACACACACCAAAAAAACCAAACAAACAAATAAACAAAGAGAAAGGAATACAAGCATATCACTAAAGAAAGCCAGCATAACATGAGAAGAGAGCAAGACAGGCAAGAACTACAAAAACAATCACAAAACAAGTAACAAAATGCAATAAGTAGATCTATCAATAGTTACTTTGAATCTAAATGAACTAAATGTTCCAATTAAAGACACAGGGTAACAGAAGAAAAATCTCAGGAGAAAAAAAAAAAAACTCAAAAAAACAAAACCAAAAAAACAAACGAAAAACCAAAAAACTTACAACTAAAGGAGATAGGAAAAAAAATAATAAACTCCAAAAACAGTAGAAAGAGGGAAATTATAAAGATAGAGGAACCTCCATACTGTTTTCCAGAGTGACTATAGCAGTTTGCATTCCCAGCAACAGTGAAAGAGGGGTCTCCTTTCTCCACATCCTTGCCTGTTGATTTCTGTGTTGATTTTAGCCATTCTGACAGGTGTGAAGTGTTATCTTATTGTAGTTTTGATTTGTTTTTCCCTGACGATGAATGGTGTAATACAAACTGGTGCAGCCACTATGGAAAACAGTAGAGGTTCCTCAAAAAGTTAAAAATAGAACCACCCTTCGATCCAGCAATCACATTACTGGGTATTTACCCAAAGACTGCAAAAATACTAATTCAAGGGGATACATGCACCCCAATGTTTATAGCAGCACTATTTACAATAGCCAAATCATGGAAAGAGCCCAAGTATCCATCAACTGTTGAATGAATAAAGAATATGTGATATCTATATTGTATATACAATATGTAATATATGTGTGCATATTAAATATATTATATGTATTTTGTATATATATAACAGAATATTACTCAGCCATAAAAAAGAATGAAATCTTGCCATTTGCAATGACATGGGTAGAGTTAGAGTATTATGCTAAGTGAAATAAGCCAGTCAGAGAAAGAAAATACCACATCATTTCACTCATACGTCAATTTTAAGAAACAAAACAAATGAGCAAAGATGGAAAAAAAAGGGGTGCCTCGGTGGCTCAGTTGGTTAAACAACTGCCCTCGGCTCAGGTCATGATCCCAGAGACCCGGGATCGAGTCCCACGTCGGGCTCCCTGCTCGGCGGGAAGCCTGCTTCTCCCTCTCTCACTCCCCCTGCTTGTGTTCCCTCTCTGGCTGTGTTTCTCGCTGTCAAATAAATAAAATCTTTAAAAAAAAAAAAAAAAAAAACAATGATGGAAAAAAAAGAGAGAGGCCAACCAAGAAGTTCTTAACAATAGAAAACAGACTGGTGTTTACCAGAGGGGCAGTGGTGGGGGATGGACTAAAGAGGTGATGGGGACTACGGAGAGCACCTGTGATGAGCACCAGCTGTTTTATGGAAGTGCTGAATCACCATATTACATACTTGAAACTATTATTACATTGTAGGTTAACTACCTGGAATTTAAATAAAAACTTCAAAAAATATTAGAGGAAAAATAAATAGAAACGAAAACTACAATAGAACAGATCAATAAAACCAGGAGCTGATCATTTGAAAAGATCGACAAATGATAAACATTTAGCCAGAGTCATCCAAAAAAGGAAGGGGAGGGGGCTCAAACAAAATGAGAAATGACGGAGGAGAAATGACCACCAGCCCAACAGAAATGAAAAGGGTTATAAGAGAATATTATGAAAGATCACATGCCAACAAATTGGACAACCTTGAAGAAATGGATACATTTCTGGAAACAGAACTTTGCAAAACTAAACCAGGAAGAAATAGAAAAAAATAAATGAACAGACTGATCAGTAATAAAATTGAATCAGTAATCAAAAAACCCCTAAGAACAAAAATCCAGGACTAGATGACTTCACAGGCAAATCTATCATACATTTAAAGAAGAGTTAATACCTGTTCTTCTCAAAATATTCCAAAAAAGAGGCAAGATAACTTCCAAATTCATTCTATGAGGCCTGCATTTCCCAGATACCAAAATTAGATTAAAAAACCCTAATAATAAAGAACTACAGACCAACTTCTCTGATGAATATAGATGCAAATTTTCTCAACAAAATATTAGCAAACAAAATCCAACAACACATTTTTTAAAAAATCATTCACCATGATCAAGTGGAATTTATTACTATGATGAAAACATGGTTCTATATTTGCAGATCAGTGTGACATATCACATCAATAAGAAGGATAAGAACCATATGATTATTTCAATAGATGCAGAAAAAGCATTTGACAAACTACAACATCTCTTAATGATAAAAACCCTCTGCAAAGTAGGTCTAGAGGGAATAGATTTCAACATAATGAAAACCATATATGAAAAACCCACAGCCAACATTATCCTCAATGCGGAAAAAACTAGAGCTTTCCTCCTAAGACCAGAAGAAAGACAAGGACATCTACTCTTCCACTTCTATTCAACATAGTACTGAAAGTATCAGCCACAGCAATCAGACAACAAAAAAGAATAAAAGGCATCTAAAGTGGTAAAAAAGTAAAATTCACTATTTGCTGATGACATGATCCTATGTATAGAAAATACTGAAGACTCTACCAAAAAACTACTAAACTGATAAATGAATTCAGTAAGATACAGGATACAAAAATCAATATACAGAAATCTGTTGTGTATATGCTAATAAAGAAGTAGCAGAAAGAGAAATTTTAAAAAATCCCATTTACAATTGCACCAAAAATAAAATACCTAGGAATAAACTTAACCAAGGAGGTAAAAGACATATATTCTGAAAACAATAAAACACTGATAAAAGAAACTGAAGACAACACAAACAAATGAAAAGATATTCCATCCTTATGGAAAGAAGATGTGGTGTGTATGTATATATACATATACAATAGATTACTCAGCCACAAAAAAAGAATGAAATCTTACCATTTGCAATGATGTGGATAAGCCAGAGACTACTCTGCTATGTGAAGTAAGTCAGAGAAAGACAAATGACATATGATTACACTCTTGGGTAGAATTTAAGAAACAAAACCAATGAACAATGAAAAGAGAAACCAAAAAACAAACTGAACTATAAAGAACTGGTGGTTACTAGAAGGGAAGTGGGGGGCAGAAGGTGAAACAGACGAAGGAGATTAAGGTATATTTATTGTGATGAGGACTGGATTAATGTACAGAATTGTTGAATCACTATATTATACACCTGCAACTAATATAACACTCTATATTAACTGTATAAGAATTTTAAAAAACTTTTTAAGATTTATTTATTTGAGAGAGATTGAAAGCATGATTTGAGGGGAAGAGCAAAGGGAGAGGGAGAAGCAGACTCCCCCCTGGGCAGGGACACCAAAGCCAGGCTAAATTCTAGGACTCTGGGATCATGACCTGAGCCAAAGACAGAGGCTTAATCAACTGAACCACCCAAGCACCCCTGGAATTAAAATTTTAAAAGAAGCAAAAAGTTTTTCAGTAACAACCATAGCAAGTAAACCTCTCCCAAAATTCAAGCCCCCTCTACTGCATATTTTCACACTAGGAACGCTGCCTCTGCTTACATATAATAAGGCAGTTGTTAGTAACCTAACAGAGGGATGTGTTTCAGTTCCATCTTTCATTGGAACAATACTTCCCACCTCTCCACATGGTTCACACCTGGGCACCAGAACCACTCAATGGACTAATACTTTAAATCCTAAGAAAAATTAACAGGCATGGACATTGCTGCAATACCCTAAGGAAGAAACCTTAGAAAGGAAGGTGAAGAAAGCAAACAAACTTTTAAAAAGTCCTCATATACAAGGAAAAACAGATTCGTTTTTAAGTTTTTCTTTCCATCTATTACATTTACAGTAGTAACTTGGCAGATTTGGCACTATAAATAATTAAAACAGCAGTGCCTGTCCACACGAGGACTGCAGCCTCCACTGATATTTTATTGCATGATTCAGTTAATTTAATAAAGGAAAGCAAACCATGGCCCTTTAATTGACTAAAGTTTACTTTTTAAAAGAAGTAATTAAATCTCAAAACTCTCTAGGCTTTCTTCTCTACACTCCTCCAAGTTTGTATCTAACTGTCTAAAACCTTACAACAGAGACCAAAGATTTAATTTCAAAATAGCTGAATACATATTAGGGGTGATAATGAATGTATTTCCTCACCTCTGAGAAGGTTGTTTTGTTGTACAATGACGAATTTTACAGTGAGAGAAGTTTTTGCTATTTTTTTTTACAATATCAATAATTAATACTTCCCAACAGCCTGAAATAAGGTAACTCACAAAGCTTGGGCACCTGGGTGGCTCAGTGGGTTAGGGCCTCTGCCTTCCGCTCAGGTCATGATCTCAGGGTCCTGGGATTGAGGCCCAAATCAGGCTCTCTGCTCAGCAGGGAGCCTGCTTCCTCCTCTCTCTCTCTCTGCCTGCCTCTCTGCTTGCTTGTGATCTCTCTCTCTCTCTCTCTCTGTCAAATAAATAAATAAAATCTTTTTTAAAAAAGATAATTCACAAAGCTTGCAAAAAGTATACTAAATCCATTTTTGGAAGTGGCTTGTTTATAAAAAGAAAATATCAACATCAATAAAGTAAAAAAAATACTGAAATAGAACTAATCACTCATTTCAGAGAATCTCGTGGTATATAGCTGATTGGGATCTTACAGATCTTCTAGTAAATTTATATGATATTCAGCTTGGAAAACCTCTGCAATGAAAAGATGGAGATTGAATAACAAACTTCTCCCAATCACAGAGCAAGTTGATGACTAAGACAAGAATAAAGCACAGTTTATGTGCTCACCAAATCAGGATACTCTTATTTGGTACTGTTTGCTGTAACAGCAACAATTCAGTAAGTGATTACTGTTCTTCATAGTCATTACTTCATTCATCCTCATAAGAATCCTAATCATAAAAATGATCGTTCCCTTAACAACTCCAGAAGTGAACTCTTACTGCTCCCCCTTCAAAACTGTTCTCTCTCTAGTACTAACAACCACAATTCATCCACCGTATTACTCAAGCCCAAACCCTGAAATTGCCCATGTCACATCTTTTCTCATACTTACATTGAATCCACCAGCAAATTTTATCCCAAATATGACTTCGCTTTGTCCAAGACCAAGTGACAAATTTCTCTAGCCTAGACTATAGACGTCTGGAACAAAGTAGATGGTGATTAAGTATCAACTTAATGTCCTAATTGGTCCCAGCTCCCAGTCCTTCCATTCCTAACTTTCTTTAGGGTCTATTGTCTGGAAAACAATTTGAAAAGATAGTCCAGTGAAAAAGCCAAATAGGTTGTGTCACTTCACTCACAAGTTCCCGATGAGTTCTCATTGCACGGAGAATAAAATGTAAAATCCAATGACATTGCTGAGTTCTAGTCACTGTCCTTAGGGCTCTTCTTCAGGAATTCTAAGCATGCTCCTGCCCTCAATACCCTTTCACTTTGTTTTCTCTGCCCAGAATATTCTTCCCTTACTTCATTCATCTTTTCTCCAGCCCAGACATCCTTGCTTATGCTAACTTCCCACACCCTCCCTCTCAACTTCCATTCATAGAAAAAGAGAGTTGTCTGCACTTCTACAAAGCTCCCACCCTTATTTCTGAGCCTTTTCCCATATAGTTTCCATCCCCATCAAACCCTGAGTTGGTTCTTGCTAAGGTCACCCATAACATTCACATTACCAAAAACCAATAAAAATATTGTCTTCCTCATCTCACTTGGTTTCTTGCAGCATTTGATGCTGTTCATCCTCTCCTTATATCTTGGAACAACGATTTCCATGCCTTCCAAAAAACAATAATATTCTCATTTTCTTCCTGTCTATCTCCTCTGTTTCTCCTTGAGGGTTCACTCTTCCAAAGGTTGTGGATCTTCACCCTACATGATCTCATCTTGCCCATCCCATCTGTGGGCCTATGTCTTTCTTCTGGAGTCCAGATTCAAATGTGCCTTTGCACATTTCTAAGTTTCACAGGTGTGGCAAATACACGATCCCTGCTCTAATACAGCACTGACAACAAACAAATGACCCAATTTTAAAAGTCAGGTCCTCTATGCCATTCCCTGTGTCTAAGTGATCATCCACCTTACTGCACCATACAGAGGTCTGTCACCTTAAATATCTTCCTCTTCCTTATTTCCTCATAACCCTTTATACATACATCCTATTAATTCTACCCTTCATCTCCAAACTGTCTACACATCTACACCTCTACCAAACCACCCCATCTAAACTACCCATGTTTCACCCAGATTGTTGAACTGACAGTCTATCTGTGACAACTGGTTCTCCACATTACAACCATAACGACGTGCTCAGAAAGCACATCTGTTTCCAAAACATTTCCAAAGAAATGCTACTCCCTCCTCCTCTCTAGTCAGGTAATTCATATCCGACTCTTACTTAGTAGCCCAGTGGTCATTTCTTCAATAAAACCTTCCTTCCCTCCTCTACCCCCATGTAGAGCTTGTGACTAATTACTTAACTTAAAATTTTATGAATTTTGATTTTTCAAGAGTAACATATACAGAGCTAACTGCCTCAGGCTTGCAAAAAAAATTAAAATGTTTCTAAAATGTCTTGTCTATAGTAAGTAGTTGGAAAATATTATTTCCTCATGTCTTGCAATTCCCCTAACCCCATGATTGTGTAGGATCTAGAACACTGCGGCTGTTCACTATACTTTAGGAATTGAAATGAAAAGAAAATGGACCTTTGTTTCCACCTCAATAGAAAATAATTTGATTAGTAATTGGGAGGTTATAATTCTTCTATGAATCCTACTTCTAAATTATTATGCCAGTTTCTAATGGAACACATAAATTCCAATGACCTGAGGTTCATACTTTCAAATTGCTTCAAGAGACACAGTCAGGTTATTTAAGCACTCAGGAAACAGGGGAAAGAGTGAACAAGAAAAACGAGTAAACTAGAAGAAAGCTAGACGAGGTCAAATCCTCTATCTGCAAATATCACCACACAATCAAAAAAAAAAAAAACAACCCACACAATATTAGGCAATGTTCATTTAGTATAGTCACACTCATTTCAGCAGAAAAATTCAGATGGTCACTTGTGGTTTGTTGTAATAAGATCTGTTCTATACAGCAGCTCATTCCTAATAAAGGAAAACATAATTCAGAGTTTATTTATAGGTAATGGCTGCATCCATACTCAGCGGGCCTTAGTTCTCACTACTGATGACTTTTAACTTTAAATGTACTTGAGATTCATAATTTACTTGCTAATCATTTAGTTTTTACATTTCACCTCTTTCACACATCACCAACTTAGACAGAAAAGTAAAGAGTGTGGGTGTATATAGCAGTAACTGACATAAGATTTAGACATTCAATTCTACATTTGCATATTTGCACTGCAAAAACATCCTTATGCATATGTGGTACCTGTGATATAGAAATAATAATTCATTGACAGCATGGCACTTCTTGCTTTCCACAGAAGCCTCGGCTAATACAGCCCAGGATGGAAATGATTCACATTTGAGGTTGACCAAGAGGACATTAGGACTTGGATTGGGAAATGGCTCCTGGACTCTACGCATCACATTCCTTCCCTTTTACCTATAATCAGTTGAGGATCAGGATATGGGATTTCATCCCCTGAGGATCTCTCTTGGAAAGCAAAGTGACCATGCTCTCTTTCCACTCTCTGGCCGTAGACAGTCTTTCAGGAAAGTAAATGGCTTGTCCTGGTAGAAGGTGGCAGTGACACAATAGAACCATCCATCCCGTCTCCAGAAAGAAATGGACAGAAGTGAAATGGAAAAGCTTAGCGTGTCAAGGAAAGATCCTCCCGAAAGCCCATCTGTGCAGTGCACATGCGTTAGGCAGAGGGAGGCATGAAATTCAGGTAACTGCTGGCTTGGAGTCTCCTGTGAAAAATAAACAACTTTGGCAAATGCTCCTTGCAAAAGAGTATAAGCAATCCCTAATGTGCAAACACTAAAATATACTGCATATCCATTTATATTCCCCAGCACTGAGACAGGTAGGTATGCTTACCACCTATTCTTGTGCTGAATCTTCCCCTGCTTCCGTGGTGAAAAACAAGACAAACAATGAATCTTGAACACTGAAAAAGTAAAATAATGTAATAAAAAATAAAAAGTTCAGGGCGCCTGGGTGGCTCAGTGGGTTAAAGCCTCTGCCTTTGGCCCAGATCATGATCTCAGGGTCCTGGGATCAAGGCCCTCATGGCCTTAGGCTCTCTGCTCAGCAGGGAGCCTGCTTCCTCCTCTCTGCCTGCCTCTCTGCCTACTTGTGATCTCTCTCTCTCTCAAATAAATAAATAAAATCTTTTTTAAAAAAATTATAACAACAATATTTAAAAAGTTCAAAAAATAAAATAATGCTGAAAAAAAAAAGAAAAGAAAAACAAGATTAAAAAAATAGGTAACAATACAAAACAGGAACTTACTGACAGAAAGATCAAAGCCAAAAAAGTTAAGGACAAAAATTGCATAGAGCAAGAAAAGCTTAGTGGGCCATCTTCAAAAACTCAATTTCCCTTGCTCTCTTTCAAGTCATCTCCCTCTATACTTCCTCAATTTTGGGGTTCATTTTCTTGAGCTGCTTGAAGTCCTACTAATTAAAGATATATTAGGATTGGCAAATATCATTTTTGAAAATGACAATACATCTATGAAGCTTAAGAAAAAAATCAGGCAGTTTATTGTAAATGAGGTTTTTTTCCATTGAACATTTACCTATTTTCTGGTTTATAAGACCAATACATCAAAAAAAACTGGCAACTATAAATACCACTTTATAATACCACCAACCCAATCTATAAACAACTAATATTTGGGTTTTTCTTTCCTTTATTCGCATTTTTCTAGGATTGATATCACACTGCTTTTACACTTGAATTTTCTCCTTTACATTTAAGTTTATGTATTTTTCCCCTGTCATTCAGAGTCTTCATAAATACAGTTTTTATGGTTGCATAACACTACATTGCATCCATTTACCATAATTTACTTAACCATCCATCCAATGGATTGCACATTTTTGCAGTTTCCAATTTTTTTATTATTGAAAAGAAAGCTGTGATTAACATCTTTATGCAAAAATCTTTGCATTTCAGAATATTGTTTTAGGATGGATTCTGAGAAGAGGAATTACAGGGTCAAAAGAGAGGAGGCTGTTTTCTGTTTAACATGTATTTGATGTGAGCCACACTGAGAGCTTGGGACACTCTCAGGGATTGGACAGGCTAGAGGTACTGAAAGTGAAGCAAAAAATAGCATGAAAGTAAAGAAGAGGAGTGCCAAAAAGTGAGAAAGAAAGGTGAAAGATGCCAAAGGTATTCTTCACCTCTTACATGAGTTTGCCTTGGGCTGGTCCTGCGGAAGATAAAAGGGCCTTTATTCTATTTTCTTTTCTTATGATCTGCGGTTCCAAAATCTAGGTCTTGGGCTAAAAACTGCTCAAGGTCAGCTACAATATTACAAGTTTAAAAACAAAAATTTGTGTTTGCTTATATGGTTACGTGCATTCCAGAATCGGAACAAGGTACTTAAAGCTAATTTAAGAAGACAATATGTGAAATGGTTAAAGATACAGAATCCAGGGGTGCCTGGGTGGCTCAGAGGTTATGACCTTAGATCTGGGGCTATGACCTCTGCCTTCGGCGCAGGTCATGTTCTCAGGGTCCTGGGATCAAGTCTCACATCGGTCTCTCTGCTCGGCAGGGAGACTGCTTCCCTCTCTTCTTTGCCTGCCTCTCTGCCTATTTGTGATCTCTCTCTCTGTCAAATAAATAAACTCTTAAAAAAAAAAAAGAAAAGCACAGAATCCAGAGGGGGAGCAATATGAATGGGTCCAGATCCTGGCTCCACCACTCACCACATAATCTTAAATAAGACACTTTACTTCTCTAGGCCTCAATTTCCTCATCTATGAAATGGGTACAATTAATAGTGTCCACAGGGTTGTTGTGAGGATTAAATAAGTTAACAGTATGAAGTATTTAGAATAGTGCCTGGCACATACTGAGCACTATAAAAATATTTGTTATTACAAATACAGTTTGGAAAACAACAGAAGCTGAGAGCAAAAGTTTCATTATGGACAGAATGTTAACAGAATGAAAAGGATAGTAAGAAAGCAATTTAGTGTCTTATAATAGTGTAAATATTACATGGTAGAAAGATAGCCTATTTCACACAAGCTTTTGGGAAAGACAACAAAAAGAGCCAGAGTTGACCTTGCAATGTATTGCTGGGACACAGTAATAAATCCAAAACAATAAATGCAACAAAAAGGACTGGGTAATATTTGTCTTGATTATCCCTATGAAATCAGTCACCCCTTAGTCTAAGAGGGAATCTACAATCAAAATAGTAAATATATACCCACAGCTAAGAAGCTTGGATAGATTTCAACCCTGAAGACCCAGATAACTTAATTTCAGGATGACATGTATTTGAAACTAGTTATAGTCCTAGGTTCATCCTAGACCACAGAACTAGATATTCCAATGAGGTCCATCTTAATTCAGATTATAGCTTGAGAAATAAACCCTAATAAAGGTAATTAAAATGGCTAACATCATAGAAAAAAAAAGTCAAGGCAAGTAGAAAAATAGCTCTGTGACTTCTCAGGCATCTCTATTTGGCAGAAGTGCCTAAACTTCAGAGGAAAAAAAAAATTAAGAACAGAGGAGGAGACAGTGCTTGGATGTTACAGAGAACAGGTATCCTCATGAAATATTGGTCGATGAGGAGGAGACACTCTTGCTTGAACTAATTAAGTAACTGGAAAAGAATTTTCATTTCCAAATTTGGCAAGCCACAGGAGACTGTGTGGTCCCTTCCTTATCCGACAAGAACAGTGTCAGTGAACAGAGCAGGAACACAAACGCCGGTAGTTGTGATCTGAAATCCCCCAGCACTTGGACAACACTTCTCTTATATGTATCATCAAGCCTCTTTGTAACAGGACAGAATGAGTTTGTAATTAATTTCTCCTGACAAACCAACAGTGGGGACCGCCTTTACTATTCTGTGCGCTCTCATACACCAAATAAGAACTGAATGAGTGAATATCGCATCTGACGGTGAACTCTTCCGTCTGCTTGGCCAATTCCATCGCATTCATTCATTTTGGATAAATGTAAGAAGAGCAGGTGACTCACATAGTTTCAACTGAAAGCAAGTGCTAATGTGTCTGCGGCAGTTATGTCTAGGCTTCTCCCATGGAAGTTTACACTGACTGGTTCCGCTGGGTGGACAAGCATTTAAAACATTATCCCAGGGCTGTTTTTGTTCTCCTCCAACAACAACCAAAAAAAAAAAAAAAAAAAAAAAAAAAAAAAGGCATTTCCCCTTCTCTTCTTTTCCTCCTACACCTTCAGCTGTTTGCCAATTAATAAGGGTTAGTTCAGAGAAAAACAAAACAAAACAAAACCTCCTGTAGGATTTAACCAAGTTTGCACTGATTTGTCAAGGTACACAGAATACAGAACTTCAACCAAAGTGTAACCACTTTGTCCAGGGAGGCAGTTGACAATGTCCTGGGATCTAGTCCCCGTGCTGGCTGGCTACTCCCAACACTCCGTCAGCTGATGGAAATTTACCTTCCAAATAACCTTCGGTTCCCATGATTTTTAACATTCTCCTCTCGTCTTTTAACTTCTTTCATCTGATGGCAATAATAATAAATCTTAATAAATGGCATTATCCTTGGTATCGATACATGAGCTCAGTCATGCTCACAACAAGCATGAGAAGTATCATCACAAAGTCTCAATGTATACATTAAGAAACAGAAATTTAATAAGATTAATTCTCCAAAGGATCTCAACAGTAAACGAGAGAGCCCAGGCTCTAGACAGGTTTCATCTCATGTTTAAGACTATGATGTTCATCGTGTTGAACAGTCCCCACACTTTTTGGATAAAGTAGTCTGTTCTATTATCAGCTCAAACTCAGTAAAGGAAATATAGGGATGTCTCCTCTAAGTCCTAGTATCACCTAAACTTGTCCAAGATAATGGTTTACATAGCATTTTAATTTTATTTGCAAATCACATCACCCACATCTGAACTACTGAATTTCACACCCTGCCATCACTCCTCCTACATCCTGTCTTTCGGCATGCTAAGTACTCAAAGCACCCTGAACTCAAATCAAATGTGTTGGCTCAGGCTGTTCCCCGTGTTTGGGGAAAAAGCATCTCTATTCTTGTCACCCTTCAAGCCTTGCTTGAACTACCTGTTGCTCAGCAGCTTTCAAATATCTCTCCTCTAATATCATCACATAAAATTATGAGTATTTAGCATCCTCCTTCTGTCAACTATAAACTACTTGAAGGTAAAGTTTTCTTCATCATTTTCTGCCTCATTTCTTAATACCTGATAGTCATTCTGCAATAACAATTATTCAATTACCACACAAATCAAGTTACCTTGTCATATTCTGTCCCTTCCTTTTCACTCCTACTTTAAACCTCACATTTATCTTTCAGATAATATGTTGTTTTAGGTTTCCACTTTTTCTACAATGCAGCAAATTCCAAACAATATTTGCTAAGCCGTGATGTCATTAAACCAGTAAGCCAGCTTGTTTAGAACACTACTCAACGACTAAAAGCAGCTTGGTTTGGTACTTTTTGGTTTGTCTTTTGTTTTACAAGGGAAAGACCAAAGAAAATACCACAAATGACTGCTACAGGTATTCAATGTGAAATAATACAGCTATACAAAGCAAGGGCTTGTGTGAATTTCAGTCAACTTAGCACCATGCAAAAAGCACCTTACACGATACTCAAAATCCACAGGCTTAGAAGTGGTCCATGAACGTGAGGGGCCCTGAAACTTAATACTTCATCAACTTCATGGTAATCCCACCTTTGTGAACAACAGAAACAGGGATAAATCCCCAGGAAATCAAGCTCACAGGAACAAAGTGAAAGGAAACCTCTCAGCTATCTGACTGGGTGCAGGGTAGGGCTATGCTATTATGACCCACGAAGCTAGGAGGATAGAGAAACCAGGGAAAGCCAAGAGATTAAGAAAAAGTGGCCAGGACATTCTGGAGCAAAGAAATTAATTCCAGAAATAAATTCCGCTTATGAAAGTAACTAGCACAGTGCTTCACAGAGAAAGGATATTCAAGTGGTTTTTTGTTTGTTTGTTTTGTTTTGTTTTCCCTATCAGGAGATGTTGGACTATATCTTGAGGATCTTCCTTATTTGTAGAAGAGGGTCAGGACAAGCAATACGTAGCTGGCTGCACATTCTTCCTATCTGAGATGAAGCTCAGAACAGAGCCTCAAAATACCATTATAAAACCTATGGTAACACGTTCAGAGGTGTATTATTCTGTACTGTGAGTACCTGGCCTTCCTATCCAGAGTCAGGTCCATCAACGCTGACATGGGATTGGCTCACAAGGAATCTCAGCAAAATGCTTTAACAATTTCTAAAATGTAGTCCATCTCTTCTGTTTGCTTTGTATGTTCACATAGTGAAGACGTAAGAGTTTAATAATATGTACAGAGCAATCTTCTTTACAATTCCTCAGCTCCAAAACAACGCCTTTTTTCTAAGATAAAGTGCCAATTTTACAAAGCCACAATGTTCCTATGGAAGCTGAAGTTTGGAAGTCATAAAAAGAATAAGTCTCAGAGCTTTTTCTAAGAATTTTATTATTCTGGAAAGATGGAAAACTATAGATTTTTTGTGTTATAGGCACAGAAAGTACCTGCTAGAGCTTTATGGCAGATTTGCCAACATAGTCAAGCCATAGACTCCTTAAAGTTTCTCCCATATTTACCCGATAAATTGTTGTTTACAATAAAATGTATTAAGCAATTTCTTCTAGATACACACACACACACACACTAAACGATAGAAAAAACTACCGCCTACAGCTTGTGATCATGATGGTGACTAGTCTTAACACACGAAGTCAATATAATTTTAACCAAACTCAAAGAAACTTGCCACTACAGTTTGCTGTGAGGATGATGATGACGACGATGACACCGATGATAGTAGCAGTAGCTATTACATAGTCTTACTACGTACAATTACAGTGCATGCATTAACTCACTCAATTCTAGGACATCATGCAGTCACATACAATAAGCACAATACTATGCACTGGAGATACAAACGGTGGGACCAAGAAGAAGGAGAATAAAGGAGACTCCCTACCTTTCAGCAGGATGTTATTCTTCCCATGTACCCGTCAATGCCATATGTCTCCCACTCTTCCCTTTTCCTGGTGGGCATTTTTATTAGACATACCCTATCTCTCTTTCCCCACTATACACTGGGGTTAGGAGAAGATAATTTGTCTTTTTCAGTTCAGGAGTTACAAGACTGTAAGAAGCCATACCTAATACCGATAAGGAGGACTGCGTACTACACCAGGAGATACTGTTCTTTGAATTCAATGCAATGATGGGACTTGGGACTTTGGACTGTCTGTACTGGTGAGTGGGTTCTCTGTCCAGGGAGGAGGAATAAACATTTAAGCAGATTATTTAGCTAAATGCATAAAACGCTGCAGAAATCCATAGAACCTGTCTCTTTTTCCTTTACACACACAGCTAGGTAACACTTGCCGGCCTCACTACCAGTTAACAGAGGCCCTGCTGCTGAGTTCTTGCCAATGCACAGAGACAGGATAGGCCTCACCTGTGGAAATCTCCCAAAGAAGCAATGTTCCATGTTCTTTCTCCACTTGCTTATAGAAGAGAGTAAAACCACCAGATGCAAGGTTCTAAGGCACCCAAATTACCACCTAAAGATGAGGTGCTGTCTCTATGAAATCTTATCTTTCCCCTGACTTGGGCAAGAAATAAACCTCTACTGTGTGAATCTAACTAACGCTCAGGTGTGTACCCTCAGAGATGGGAGCATGCCCAACGTGTTCTAGAAAGAGTACAGAGAACGGCATGATCGGAGAGAAATGAGCAAGGGAAAGAGCTGAAGGAAATTCAGCAAACCTGATCCTCCCCAAGTTTCCCATCTTTATAGAAGAAACGTCTATTCCTTCAGTTGCTCAGGCCCAAATCCTTGAATTCTTTCTCACATTCCTCAACCAAAAGGAATCTATTTTTCAACCCCTCCACTCCTGTCACTGTGGGGCAGGTCACTACCAGGCAACTGAACTTCTGCAACAGCTTCTTAACTAGTCTTCCTATTTCCATTCTTGTCCCCCTTTTTGCCTTTTTTTCTCCCAGAAGAGTTGCAGAGTTCCTTAAGTAGAAATTATTACTCAAAACACTTCTCGTCTCATTCACACTAAGAGTCTAGAGTTCTTGTCTTGACTCAAAGCCTTAGAGAAAATGTGGCACTCATCAGTCCTCTGACCTAACTAACCATTCCCTTTCTTATACTTGCTAACCTCAGGGCCCTACTCTATGTGTCTCTCTGTCTGTCTGTCTGTCTGTCTGTCTCTCTCTCTCTCTCTCTCTCACACACACACACACACACACACACACACACTTCAAAATTACAGTTTACCATCATGGAGAAGAGAGACCTATTTGCAAGTTGGCAAACTTGGCAGGTTTTTGTTAGTAATGAAAGAAGTCATTGGCAATTTTTTTAAGCATTGTCTTTTCATTCTTTCCTATCATTTTTCCCATTTAAAAATTATAAGAATTACAAAAAGTATCATTCAACCTTATGTTTTGGTCTGGCTTGCATATCAACCAAGAAATTTCTCTTTACTTGTAACATAACACAACTCAAAGTCTTATTTGATAAATCCCTTTAGAAAAGTTAAAACAGAACAGTATCTGCTATAGGGAAAATTAAAATTAGATTGCAAAATAAAATCTATAAAATCAAAAATAACAAGGCATTTCCTTTCATAAAAATAACACCTCAAACATTTTCTCATTTCTCTCTTGAGTCCTGTGTGTGGGTTTTGTCCATTCATCTAAACACCTAAGTGGTACAGTTAATTAACAGGGTTTACACTGCCTAATATGTAAAAAATAAAAGAAAACAAAACACCTAACAGAAAACAGCGTCTCTTTTCCCCCCACAGGGCAAATGATTTCAGCTGCAACAGCCTTTAAACATTTATAGCTAACTAAATTTTTTATGAGATGCTACGAAGAAGGTTCAATCCATTTCTTAAGACTGATAGCCTGGTAACAGAGAGTCTCTTAGAAAGTGAGTATCCAAGTCTTTTTATTCTGAATTGGAATGTTCGTCAAATGTTGAAGAGAGCTCAGTAACAACTCTGTCCTACACAATCCCACATCCTTTATTCAAAATACTAGCCCAGTTTTCTAACTATTATAAAGAACAAAATAGCTATAAGGAATAAAGTACAAATTGAAAAAGAAAACATTCTCATGCATCTGGCAATATTAGCAACAGAAAGAAGAAAAATTCCTATTCATAGTAAGCAGTGTACAATATTAACATTTAGACACTGCGCCTCCCCAAATGTCATTGCCCCATTTTCTTGTTATTCCAAGTCTGCATGAAATTTATGAAATGCCTTTCTTGTACAATCTCCACAACAATGTTTTAGCGCACACAAGCACGGCAACACATTATTAATATTTATGAACCAGGAGAAGTCAGTACAGCCTGGCTTTCAGAAAGGCCACCTTGTCTAGCCTGCTACCATCAAGATAAGTAATAAAATTAGATCAGAATCGCTTAGTGAAATAACCTGAAAAAAAATACTTGGGTTAGAAAAAGGGGAGGAGAGTTGGAGTACAAGGAAATGCTACACCCAGGAGACTACATTAGGCAGAACTACCTTTTAAAATTAGTGTTGCATTATAAACTCTTATTTGAGACAATGTGTTATGAATGGAAAGACCTAGGAAGCCCAATAATGGGTTTGCAGCATGAGGAGCAGGCAGGACAAATTCTTTCCTCTCATACCTGGCTTTGTCCATCTTCTGTAGAGAAAGGGTAAATAGGTCATTTCATAGTAGCAGGTGTCAGAAAAACTACTAGTAAAATTGAAAAGAAAATTCTTTGCCTTATATATTGGCATATTACATACACATACAGATTTGTGTCCCCAAAAGAGATATGTTAAAGCCCTAATTCCCAGTATATCAGAATGTGACCTGACGTTATTTAGAAATAGGCTCATTACAGATGGATTTAAGTAAAATGAAGCTATACTAGAGGACAGTGGATCCTTAAACCAACATGACTGGTGTTCTTATAAAGAAAAAAAGGGGAGGGTTGGATACAGAGATAGAGACATATAAGGAGAAGGCCATCCAATGACAGCTACAAGCCAGGGAACCATAAGGATTGATGGCTACAACCAGAAACCAAGAGGAGACAAGGAAGGATTCTAGCTAATCTCAGAGGGAACACGGCCCTGCTGACACCTTGATTTCAGGCCTCTAGCCTCCCGAACTATGAGAGAATAAATTTTTGTTGTTTTAAACCATCCAGTTTGTGGTGCTTTGTTACAGCAGCCCATGAAAATGAACACAAACACACACACACACACACACACACACACACACACACACTCACACACATTGATGCATGCACATACTTAACAGGGAATAACTTGGAAGGCCTAGTAATAGGCATTAGTAGAGGATAGTTTAAAAAAAAAAAACCTAGTTAAAAAAATCAATATATACTTTGAGAATAATAAATTACAAGTGGGTGTAAATGTCTTGATTTTTAACATGAATATAAATACAGTAGGCACCATCCATGCATTAAATAATGATAGACACTAGGCTATTTAAGGAACCACAGTGGTTTGAAAGTGAAGTCAAGATCTTCCCTTTGAACTGCAAGGAAGGAAAGCACTATAGAACCTGATTCCCTAACCACCTTAGCTACTCTCAAAAGAGGCCATTCAGTAATGAGATCAATTTGTTGTATAAATATTTTCATTCCTCCTTGTCACTATGAGATCTTTGGTTACAGACCTCATCCACTTCCATCCAGATTTCTGCAACAGCCCCTCTACTGGTCTTGCCTCTTTCAAATCCATCCTGCCCACCACCATGTGATGGTTAGTCTCTAAAGCTATTCAATGTTGCCATTTGCATACATCTATACTTCTTAAACCATGTCCAAAGGAACACTAGTTAAGAAGATGTCAATAGATGTCGATAGATGTCGATAGATAGATAGAGATAGAGATATAATGTTGAATAATATTCTTATGCCAAAAAAGAATTGAGAAATTGGGTCTCAAAAAAAAATTACACAGAGTTCTTTATTGAATGATTCAGTGTCTCTAATATGCCAATATCTGTGGCAAAATTCCAAGGGGGAAAGGCTAATGAGCAGTGTTTTCCAAACATATTGAACCATGGAGCCCTTTTTGGTCAAATCTCATGGGACTAGATTCCACAGAATATATTTTAAAAGAATATTTCCCCAAGGTATTAGTTTATCAAATTGATCTAAATAGCACAAACTCTAACTACCCACATTACTTATTCTACAAGAGTGATTAACCTCAAAATCCTGATAGGTGTCAGAATTTGGGGATTTTACCAACACAGAGCTACATTTTTACCATATATGAAAGATAATCTTACCCAAAAGAGACCAGTGCCAAAGATTCTGCCTTGGAGTCATTCATCCATTCATTCCTTTATTATTCATTTAGCAAATGTTTACTTCATCTCCACTAAGTGTAAGGCCAGTTCCCGATTCTAGATATGCATCGGAGAGCAGAAGAGATATGGTCTGAACTTTTAGAGAATACAGTCAAGTGGGGCAATGCAGGCAAGTTAAATTAAAAAAAAATTACAACATACATATGATAACTGAGAAAACTATGTAATCACATCAGAGGAAGAACTTAGCACAGTCTTGGATTAGGGGAAAAATTCCCAGGAAAAGTGGCATCATCTACACTGAGCTTGAAAGTATGAATGGGAGGGAACCAAGAGAAAAAAAGTTGGAGAAAGTGTATCAGAGTCCCCTTTGTCTCAACTTACTTCTAAGCTCACAGATACTCCAAAAGTGGGATTCATAACAGGATATAACCCCAGTATAAACTCAATGAATGCTATCTCTCCTAGAAGACTAAGAGGATTCCTTGGAACAGTCCTGCCTTAGAGGGAAATAGTTTTATAATCAATCAGTGATATCTTCCACAGAGGAAGGGCACAACCAAAGCCATGTACTTGTCCAACCTACTTAAAATGTTTTCTATTTTATTTGCAATGGGTCCAAGAGGTAGGAAATTAATAGAAACTAGCTCTGGGGACTATGTTACAGGGTGATATGTGGGAGAGGGAGCAGTAAATGTATGACAAATGGTGACTGCTTGCTCATCTACCTGGGGTCATGTATTGAGAAATTGCCTTGTATAGAAAATATACAATGAATAGATAAGTGGGATCATAAGTACTTCACATAGTACTACGCAGAAGCAAGAGGGGCCTTTGAGATCATCTAATTCAATCTACTGCGTTTCAATACTTAAGAATCTGAGATACAGAAAATTTAAGCACCTATAAAGGGAAATGTACCTAGTTAGTGGCAGATCTATACTGAACTAAGTTTTTTTGGCTGCCTGTTCAAGATTTGGTCAACTACCCCATGACAGAATTATTAGAGATGAACTCATTCAAAACACAGTCATGAAGCAGCTACTACATGATGGTCACTGGTCTAGGTATTAGAGGAATCAAAACATCTCTATCATGATGGAGCTAACAGACCACAGCAGGATAAGGAAGTCAGGACTGCCAGGTGTGGAGTATAGGATTCTAGTTCATGAAAGGTAGCTGGGGACAGCCTCGTGAAGAAAGTGATATTTAAATAGAAACAAAGAAGGTAAGGAATTAAGCCATGCAAACATTCAAAGGAAGCTCCTTCCTGGCACAGGAAGCCCTTAGAGTAAGAGTCTTAGGGGTCTCAGAAAAGGCAAGGAGGCCCCAGTATCAGGAGCATAGTGAGCTGGAAGACTCTTAGGAAACACACTCAGAGAGTTACAAGAGGCCAGAGGATAAAGGGCTTTAAAGGTCTTGGTAAGAACCTTGGGAATTGACCTGAGTGAATTTCAGAAGTCATTGGAAGGTAGGGGTAAAGGAGGTACATGATTTGATTATAGCTGTAGAAAGTTCATTCTGGTCAGGCAGTATAGTGTATGAATGGGCAAAAAGATCAGATATGAGGTTATTGTCATAATGCAAAGTTGGTGGATGGCAACAATGAAGGTAATAAGAAGTAGCCAGATTCTGGATCTATCCAGCTAACTTCTTGTTAATTAGATGTGAGGTATGACTGAAAGTAGAAATGACTCCAAAGCATTAAAGCCTGATTTACTAGAAAACTAGAGGGGCCATTTTTTTTGACCGGAGGGAATATGGGGTGGGAGACCAGTTCCTGCACAATGTTAAAAAGAGAAGTTAAAAAGAAAGTCATCTATATATTTGCAAATAGACAGGCTCACATCATTTAATTGTAACTACAGGTTACATCACAAAGGACTAAATAAACAAAAGCAATCAATAAAAAACAAAGGACATGGCCTGATTACAATGTTAACCTTGTGCAATGGCTACTAAAATACTGTTTTGAGGTCTTATTTACAGATCAAAGAATATTTTTTGTTAACCATTCACATGTGTAATCATATTGTCCAGATACAAAAATAGTAATATATATTACTTCAAATTCTGACCACTAAATATCAAGGGAAGTCCATGGTTTTCTTGCTATAAAGGTAAAGCTCTAAACATAGTAAGTGTAGCTTTCACCAGCACTAAATACTCTTCTTAAATAAATCTACTCCTCTTTAGACATCAAACCTGCAAACATACAATTTGTGATAAACCACTTTGGTCTTAGAAAAATTTGTCTTCGGAGTAAGTAGTGGGTATGTGGAGGCTGGAGGTGGAAGGATCACATTATACCCTGCGAGTTTAAAAGTACATCTAACACTCTTGTCCTTCTGCAGCACTCTCAGTCCTTAGAAGCTGATCTGGGAATCCTCCCAGTAGAGTCTAGTAAAAGAATGGTTTAGTGTACTGTGTCCAGAAGGCCATTTCCAGCTCACTCAAGAAACACTTAGCCTGTGCCTCTTAACCAGGTGTCCCTCATGGCACACACATGTGGAGGAGCTCCATGGCCTCTGCCAGTGTTATAGATATTATTCACTGGGTTCTTATAGCAAAATACGATTGGCCAGAAGCAGGAAAGAAGTGGGGTAATACAGAGAAATGGAAACCAAAGGGGTCAAACAGGCTTATTATGCAAGATGAGATGACAGTGGAGTTAAAGCTAGAGACTTCCTACCCCAGAAGATGGGTCCTGGTGCAGCATCTGTGAATGGACACATTTCTCTGCCACTTTGATCATAATGAAAATAAGTCAGCAGTAATATTCAGGGGAAAATAGAACCGTATTTTGAATGTGTAATCATTATTGCAGCAGGTGTTGGTTTTAGAATGAAGAAGAACCTATTAATTCCTAAGATTTACAATGCGATATTTTAAAAAAGCTTCCATGTTTCAGAGAAATTACATCTATTATATAACTATTCTAGTTATCAAATCCTCTAGAATATAGTATAATTATTTCCTACGTGGGTCATATGATTACAACAACTTAAAAGAATTACAGTAATGTCATTGTCATTTTATCTCAGATGACCAAGAGAGGCTAGGATACTGACTCACTATTGCCAGCAATTAATTCACCCCATGATGGAATATAAACTATGCTTCGGGGTTTTGACTTTAGTGTCTTTTTCTTCAGCATCAAATGAGCATATTTATGCTGATTCTCCTTCTCTCTTTCCTGTTGTCACTGAATATCTTCTTTTAGACACTCTAGCCTCAGGGGGATAGGAGTATTTTCTTGTTTCTTGACTTCTTCAAAAGTGCTTACCTCCAAGTAAGCCAGCTCAGTGCGGTCTCACAAGTCATCCGACTGTACCCTATAAGTTCGATAGCATAAGAGCAAATTTTTCATCTTCTTTTCCATTTTATGTAACATGGTGGTAAGGCAAACACGTGACATGGGTGGGGTTGGGAACAAGCAAGAAGAAGAGGAAATGTTAGAATCTCATTATGTAAAAGGATCATGAAGGTCACATATTCTCTGTTGAATGACACAAACAAGTGATTTTACAGCCTCTGCAGGAAGAGATATCTGAACAAGAAGGCTGCATCTGTCAAAGAGCCATTCTCTCCCAGGAAAGCTCTCATTATTTGGAAGGCTGACTGCGGGGTGAGATGGGTCCACACTTACAAATGGGGCATGGTGAAAAGTATGGCAGGGGTGTGACAAGTAGGTTTGCTGTACCAGGAAGGGCTTTCTCATTCATAGATATACATAAAAGCTGTTAAACCACTTCCCAGAGAAATACCCGGGCTTTTCTGGAGGTGGGATGTGGAAGGAAATTCAAGAGGCAAAAAACATCTCAAAATTTTCCCAGGAACAGGAATCAAATTGCAAGTTAAGTAAGGCCCGTCTTCCCAGGCACATCCAGCTCACTACCAAAAACCATCATCTCTGGAAAAGAATGTGACCAAAATTTAAAGTGCATATGCTTATGAGGCTTCAGTCTTATTGTAGGTGAGATGGGGTACTGTTTTATACCTAATTGTAAGGATTATTAGAAAGTTTAAAGAAGTAGACCAAAATAGAGGCAACCGATACACCTATGCTACATTTGTATTGGGTTCCAGATCACAGGATAACCAGAATAACTGGCCCAAGGTTTTAGGTGTTGAAGCCGTGTGGATACCTCTTGATTTGCCTCTGTCAATATAATTACATTCTAGTGAGTGAAGATCCAAACCAGAGCCAGAAGCAGGGGTCATAGGAAATAATTGCTGTGGCAGTGGTGTCGGCCAACCAGCCACTGAACTGAAGCAAAACTCCTGAACTTCGTCCTTGAGAGAAAAGGCTCATGTGTGACTCATTCTTCAGCTGCTGTCCCCTGCTCTCAACACCAAGAACGGGTGCTGATTTCATGTAGGAAAACTCCCAATACCTTAAAAGTGCTAAAAAAAAAAAAAGCCAATATATGACTTTTTTACATCCTGTGTCTGTTTAGAGGACAAGGAGAGAGAGGATGAGGAGCTAAAATTACCAAGCACCTACCATGTTCTGGATGAATCATATTGACTCTTCAGAAATATACAATGACAGAAATATCATCATCCCAGGGTAAGAGGAGCTGCAGGTCTTATAAATAATGCAATGGAATTCTAGCTCAAACAGGTTCACTACCATTGCACTGGTCACTAACACTTTATTCCATATTGTATTTGCATTTTTGAGTAAGTGTGAAAAGTTTCAAACTGCATCTTACCTCTCAATTTCCATAAACATTTTTATGCTCTTCTTTCATTGGAAAATAAAAGTTTGTTCACTATATGTAAATTACCTGGGTTATGTTTTATTTTTAAAAACTATGTTACTGAGATAAGATTATTGAAAATTTCAAAAGTATTGAAAATAAGTTTTAAAAATAGAGATCCCATATAATATCAAAATATTAACTTCTATATGATTTGTATATTTTTATCTCTTATATGTGTGTATAAAATATGAGATAAATATATATTTAAAAAACAAAATATATATGACATATATATAATTTTGTATCCTACTTTTTTATTTTACTTTACAGCATGGATTTTTCCTAAATCATTAATCTCTGAAAACACAATTTTAATAGCTTCACAGTATCTCCATGAGTTATGAAATCATCATTGTTTAACAATACTCTTATGTTGGACATGTGAGCTTTTCCCAGAAATCTAGTATAAGAATGTTTTGGTTAATACCCTTTGATTATACATCTTTGTATTTATCCCTGGTATATTTCTCGGCACAATTTATCTATGACTATTTGCTAGGTCAGCATGTATGTAACATTGTAGTTTCATGATACATATTTGCCAAACTGCTTTCCAGAAACATGAAGCTTCTTTCTCTTCATCTTTCCCAGAATTTAGTATAATGTACTGAAACTTTGTACAAAGTCCTACCTCTCAAAAGAGAAAAACAGTGGTTTCAAATTCTTCAAATTCAAAAAGGAAAAAAAAAATGCTCTTTACTGATTTTCCCATTTTGCTGTTACATTCTATATTAATGTTAGCGTTCTTTAAGGTCAGTTATTTATTTTATTGGTTAAAATGTTTAAAATACATTTGTCTAAGTCTATCATTTCTCTTTTAACTTTATTTAACTTTATTTTTACTTTAACTTAACTTTTAAATGTTTATTATTGTTTATTCCTTATGAAAGTTTGCTTCCTTGTCCCTTCTTGCTTTTGCATAAAAATGTCAAACTATTCATTTATGGTATATAGACTTCATGGTTGCTTTGAGAATCTCTCCTCTTTGCAAGACTACACACAATTATTCTGTATTTTCCTAAACATTTACAATTTTTATATAAGTTTTTAATCTATCTATATTTTATTTACCTAGTAAGCTAAAAATCTACATTTATTTCCAGCCAAATTGAGAGCAAATTCCCCAATCCCATCTGTTAAGCATCCTATCTTCCCCCAGGGATATGAAATACCAGATGTATTAAACAACAAATTCTTAGATACATCAATATGTGTATATATGCATATAAATATAAGCATCTCGGTATATACATATGCATATGAATACACACATACTCTCTCATATAAGACAGACAGTGGTCCCCATTAGGTTTTCCATCTCTATATATCATTGTCCCCAGTTTATCAAATGACAAAGGCATGTCATGTGGGTCCAAACTCATTGACAACACATAAGTGATATATTCCAGGCATGTGTCAAAAAATATAGAGAGCACCTGATGTCACTACCTCCTAAAGAATTATCATAATCTTAAAGTAATGATAATTATTGATATTTGCCTAATGTCTGTGTTGATCTCCATTCCTGGAAAACTTGAAATCCAATTCTGGATTAATCAAACCACAGAATGTTGTTCCTGGACTGAAGGCTTTTTCTTTCTAGTAAAACTGTTTTGACTACACTGCTCTTTGACCTGAAATCACCTGACTACTCAACAGATAATAAAGGATACATCTTTTTAACCCTATGGAGGACCCTATATTCTACAAGTCTCTTTCTGATGACAGAAGGGAAAATTCTCTCTGGTCTCCCTTAGAGGAAGAGTTCGGCTCTCCAGGAGTCACTGGCTTAATTTTACTTTAATACTGAGAACACAAATAGCTTTTTTCTCCTAGAGCTGCACATCATAATTTTTAGACAAATTTGTGACCCTCATTCAGCAAATGAACAGAATGTCCAGGACTGTTTGTGCTAGTCTCACTCCAAGTTTCTTCCTTTTGAAAACATTACCTTGTCCTGATTTCCTTATTCATGTTACCTTCTTATAGTGTATATATTCTGATAAAGTACCTTAAATATGTGTTACAAAAGACTGGCACATAAATAAATACAAAAAAATAAAACTTTAGGAAAAAAAATCTCTTCTGGACCTTTTACCTCATTGATAAGAGGTGAATATTGATGAAGACCAAGTTTTCCAAAACCATCTCTACTAGAGATAAGCCAAAGGCGGTTTATACCACATTCAATGGTGTATTTAGAAAGAAGAATCTGGATCTAGGTATTTTAGAAAATTATTATCCAAAGGTACTTTTTTGTGATGTTATTTTGTCTGCTATCACCATGTTCTTGTCTTTCCAAATTATACCCTCATCTGTATTTGCCAAAGCAAGCAAGACCTACACGTGAGTGTATACAAACATGTTACTTTCTAAAGGTAGAAAATAACACTTATTTTTAACATGACATTCTTGCAAAGCAACTAAAATTGAAAAACTGTTTTAAAATTTTAAATTTCCAACTTCTACCCCAGTATTTACCTATGTCAATATTGTTATTTTTCACCTTAACCTGAAATAGATCACTGAAAGCTAACTGCTTCGGCACCATTTTCACATGTAGGTATGTGTATAAATAAGTATACACACAAAATTAAACCTTTACCACTTTATCAATGTTTCTTTTGTAAATAAAGGCTTTATTACCTCAAAACTAAAAGCCCCATGATCAGAGGAATCAGAGGAACCCTAAAGCCTCCTTTAATTCTATGATTCGCCATGAAATTTAGAGGCAAAACAAATTATCCTCATCTCTCCTAGTTCTCTCTTATTCACACACACAAAAAATTCCTTGAAACATTTGAACAGATATTTAAATATTTAGTATATTTAAATAGCCCGTTGTTCTATGATCCTAGGTTTTTTTGAAATAAAGATCATAAAAAAAATCCAGCAATGGAATTTGTGAAAAATTAGTATAAAATAGTACACTGACATTTACCTTTCACCTTTTTTTGTTTCTAAAAAAACAAAAAAATTGGAAGAATTAAAAGAAGTTATCAGGATCTATGCACTGTATACAGCAAGAGTTTTTTTTTTTTTTTAAGATTTTTATTTATTTGACAGAGAGAAACACAGCCAGAGAGGGAACACAAGCAGGGGGAGTGAGGGAGAGAGAAGCAGGCCTCCCACCGAGCAGGGAGCCTGATGTGGGACTTGATCCCGGGTCTCTGGGATCATGACCTGAGCCGAAGGCAGTTGCTTAACCAACTGAGCCACCCAGGCGCCCTGCCAAGAGTTTATTCTATCTGGCACTTCATACCTTTGGTTTGATAACTCGATGAATGACCCTAATGTCTATGACTTGTAATAGTAATTTTTATGAGGCACAAACCTGAACCTTGTGCGTTATGAACTTAGCCGGCAGCAGTGAACACCTTAATAACAATAACTAATATCCCCGCTTTCTCACACTGATGCAACTTCTTGGGTTGTCTTTGTTTTGTTATTTTGTTTTTGGTTTGATTTGGGGTTTTTTCATGGTATTTTGTTTTTATTGTTCTTGTTGCTTGTCATCATGTTCATAATAATTCTATAGAAAATTTCCCTGAATATTACTAATATTTGGAACAAAAAGTGAAAAGAAATATATGATACAATGAAAGACATTTTTTATGCACAAAATAGGAATACTAATTCCTTTAGTTACAGACTCCCTAAAGGGTCTAAAAGAATACCAAAGGTTTTGGTTTTATCTTGATGCATTTTATAAAGGATAATATATGGTGTAATTGTGGTCATTCACATGGAGGAACTGAGGGACGCCTGGGTGGCTCAGTCATTTCAGCAACAACTCTTAGTTTTGACTTAAGGTCATGGGATCAAGCCAGGCATCAGACTCCATGCTGGAGACAGAGTCTGCCTGAGGATTTCTCTCCCTGTCCCTTGCCCCTCTGCTCCTTTTCACCTTTTCACTCTCACTCTCTCTCACTCTCTGTCTCTCAAATAAATCTTAAAAAAAAAAAAAAAAAAGGGAAGAATTAAGGGAAGGTATCAGGATCTATGCACTGTATACAACAAGAGTTTATTCTACGTGGCACTTCATATACTTGGTTTAATTTTCAGCAAGTGCTTTGATTGTAGAAGAGCAGAGTATTTGTTTTTTAAAGACTCTGGGTGCCTCATCACAGTATGATAAGAAATTAGAAGACATGGAAACATCTGTGAAAGAAAAGAAACTTAAATTGACTATTATATTTGAAAAAAACTAATCTACCAAATAAAATAAGCCACACAAAACCCTCTTCTGTAAACTAATACATTTAAAAACATCTTGAAACCCACGCATACCTCCATATTTTTAATTATTTAAAATTTTTCTTTAATTATTTCTTCATGTGTCTGACATCAACTACATAAATAAGCTCCTTGAACATAGGGAACATACTCCTTCATGTTTGTATCTTGAGTACCTGACACCCAGTAGATACTACATGCTTTTAAAGATAAATCTTCCTTGCCTTCTCTTCAGTTCAAACACTTGCTGTCAGTAACCCCTTTGATGATCATTTTCAATCATAAGAATCATCTGCTGGTAGTGGATACTTTGGGGAGTGAAGTGCTCATACTTAAGGTTCCCAAGAGTGTTAACTGTTGATAATGCCTAGGGGGACCCTCTGTAGGAACTACATTCTGTTGAAGAGAGCTGCCTCACTCAGGTTTCTGTCCCACCCCTACCCCTCCTGTAAGAGCCTGCATCCAGTGACTGGTCAAGGCAAGGCTACAGTCCTCCTTATCTCAAGGGCCATCCCTGCTCCAGGGCTCCGTAGGACCAGGGGGAAGTTGTACTGCAGCTGTTTCAAGATTCAGCTTTTCTCTTCTCCAGGCATGCTTCTCTCTCCAATTGGTATTATTCCCTAGAGCACTCCCCAGGAAACCGCGTATGTAATATTATCTGCTTCAAACTCTGTTCCCTGGAACCTAATCTAAGACACTAATGGAGCTTTATAAAAATATAGATTTCTTAGACTACAGCCTTAGCAACACTTTTCTAGATAGGCCTCCTAGGGCAATGGAAATAAAAGCAAAAACAAACCACCAGGACCATACCAAATTAAAAAGTTTTGCACAGCAAAGGCAACCATCAAAAACCAAAATATCAACCTACTGAATGGGAGAAGATACTTGCAAATTACATATCCAACAAGGAGTTAACATCCAAAGTATATAAAGGGCTTAAACAATTCAACACCAAAAAAATCCAATTAAAAATGGGCAGAGGACCTAAACAGACATTTTCCCAAAGACATACAGATGGCCAATAGACACATGAAAAGATGCTCAACTTCACTCATCATTAAGGAAATGCAAATCAAAATGCAGTGAGGTATCATTTTTCACCTGTCAGAATGGCCAGAATCAAAAAGACAAGAAATAGGTATTGGCAAGTATGTGGAGAAAAGGGATTTCTGGTGCACTACTGGTGGGAATGTAAATTGGTACAGGCACTGTGGAAAACAGTACGGAGGTTCTCAGAAAATTGAAAATAGAACTATCCTATGATCCAGTAATTCTACTACTGGGTATTTACCCAAATAAAATGAAAACACTAATTTGAAAAGATACATGCACCAACAAGCTTACTGCAGCATCATGCACAATAGCCGAGATACAGAAGCAATCCAAGTGTCCATCAACAGATGAATGGATAAAGAAAATATTGTGTGTGTGTGTGTATGTATACACACGTATATACATACAGAGACACACATACGTAGTGGAGTATTATTCAGCCATGAAAAAGAATGCGATTTACCCATTCGTCATAACACAGGGACCTAGAGAATATTGTCCTAGGTAAAATAAGCCAAACAAAGACAAATACCATAAGATTTCACTTACACGTGGAATCTAACAATACTAACAAACAGGCTCCCAAATACAGAGAACAAACTGATGCCAGGAGATAGCAGGGTAAAATAGATAAATGGGATTAAGAGGTATAAAGTCCCAATTACAAAATGAATAAGTCATGGAGATGAAAAGTAGAGTGCAGGAATTATAATCAGCAACACTGTAATAACATTGTTTCGTGACATGATGACTGTACTTAGCATGGGGAACACTGAATAATGTACAGAATTTCTGCATCAATATGTTGTATACCTGAAACTAATATGACTTCAATTAAAGCAGATCTACATACCTCAGTTCTGATCTACTAAAATTGACTTTTAAAACATGTGAAATTTTTTTTAGTTTCCTAAGTTATATGCTAAAAGTTTGCCTTATAAAGTGTCTCTTTCCATCAAAATAGCAGCCTGTTGTTTCTCTTCCAGTGAAATTCCAAGCCTGAACACTCGTTGGCTAAGTGGTTGTTGACCTTTTTTAAAAGAGTCTTGATCTTATAACACTTCTCAGCTAATGTGCTCTTTTAGTATCTTTCATCTAAATTGGGTACATAAAACTTTGTTATTTCTTATATTTACTTAGGTGGGCACCTATTAATACGTGATTGCAAAGCTGTACCCTCTAATTTCTACAAACCAGGCCTGTTTCAGGGCAAATAATTCATTAGAACCACTGGAAAAGAAATCCAGCCTTGAATAGAGAGTGCTCTATGGTCCACAGTGAAGACTCCATTACATGTATATAAATCCCCAAATCCTGTTTCAGACTTTGTCCCTACGATCTTTAAATAAAGGCAAATAAAGGCAATGAAATAAGTATGATCATCAATCCTACAATCTAGTGATTCTCCTTAGTCATCTGTTTGTCTCTTAAACAGTTGTGGTGAGACCCACTTGTCACCTGTATAGTAAGACATTTTACAAAACCATCCATGTGATGGAAATCTCTTCATTTCAACTAATTGTATAACACTGTAAAATAACTGTATAAAATACAAAGTCCAAGGGCAAATATTTTTCAGAAGAAGAACTCAGAATAATTCTGCAAAAATTCTTTAAAAATTAACCTAGTTGCAAATAAATAAATAAGCACCTTTTCTCCCCTCTTTGGCTGTTTTGATTTCAATGAGCTTTCCATTTGCAGTCTGTTTCTGTAATACAAAGAAACTGGTTCTGGAATCGAACTAGCAAAAATAAAAACAAAGATGAGCATTGTACATTGAGACCAGGAATCTGTGTGCCAAGATTCAATCTGCAGTGCCTGGAAAAGTGCTGAGACCTCAAAACTTTGAAAAATTTGTTTTTGAAAAGAAATGCTGACACCACTTATCTGTATCAATTCAAGTCTGAGTTGTGTGGGTGCAGGGTGCAGCTGTCACTCCTTGAGACATTCTGCTTCACTGCGAGGCAGGCAAACAACAGAAAATTGTTTCTGTGACCATAGTTTCTGACATTACCTGGGAACACATGCAAAGACATGTTCTCAGTGTCTTGGGAAGAAATAGGAGTCCATCATCTAAATGGCCCAAGTAAATGCAATCCCCTAACACTACGACTTTACCATAATCCCTGCAAATTTGGAACTATTTTCTAATTGGAGAACCACCTGCAGAAAGTCTGGGAAACTGCAAGCCTCGGGCCAAAGCCACATCTTTAGATACAGTCTGCAGCTTAACACTCCCTGTTACATTTTGAAATGGGGGGAAAAAATCAAAAGAAGATTTCATGATATGTACATGAAATTCCATTTCTGTCTATAAATAAGGTTTTATTGGAATACAGCCACACTAATTTGTTTATGTACTGTCTAAGGCTGCTTTCACACTGCAGTAGCAGAGTAGAGTAGTGGCAGAAAATATTTTCTCCTGGGCCCTTTACAGAAAAAGCTGGCCAACCCCTAACCTATTTACAAGGCTTTTTGATAGGAATCAAATTTAATCCAGTGGAAATATTAGGTCTATTCTACAAAGGAAAATAAAAGGAAATGACTTTTCCAAGGTCATACAGTCAGTATGAAGGAGAGTTACTCATGTTCATTCACATTATCACAAAGTTCCTCTACAAATAAGTATTATAAATCACTAGTAGTTGGTTTGTAAAAATGTTGCCATCCTTTCATTTCTCAAAACCATAATCAAAGTAATTTGCTTAAAACCCAGCACCTTTTCAGAGTATTTTGGTGCTGAAGGGCCAAGGATCAAACTCTTGGAAAGCATACTCGGCCTGACAGTATTAACTCACAAACTTGTCATTCAAAAGACAAACAGAAGTTTCTCCCTTCAGTTGCCCAGCTATTCCAATGCAGTGGAGGAGAATCCTGAACACGTCATCTTTCTCTTGGACCCCTTAATATTTCTCAGGCAGATAGAACAAATCTTTCTGACAAGGTCAAACTCTCCTGAAATCGAGTCACTAAAGCAATTTTGTACATTCCCTCTGAACATGCCATTGGCCTTGGCCTAAAGATACTATTCAAGCAGAAAAAAATAGTGTCATCTCTTCTACTAGGTTTTCTCTCCACATTTTACACTTGAGTAACTACAGAATTTATATTCTTAGCCCTTATACTTTTCTTCTTTATATATACGTATATATATACATACATGTGAATGAGAGAGAGAATATAAGGATTATCAATGTACTTACTAAATGCTTTATAAATACAAGGAGTAAAGTTCTTCTGAGAATAATGACCAAGCAAATACTGAACTAATCCAGGAACAAGGAGATTTAGCCCCTGCTTGACCACTATGTGACTTTGGGAAACTCCTTGGACGTCCCTAGGTCTAGTTCCTCATCCATATGACAAGAGACACTATATGACATTTATAAACCACTCCTATTTAAAATTATCTCTAACTCTGAATATGTATTGAATGTTCATTTAATCCAAGTCTTGATTTCACTATCTCTAAATTAGAGCTAAGACCTATGGCACAGGTAGTTAATTAAAGTAGGAAAGTATACTTAGAAGACATAGCACACAGTTCTCCGAAGATGATAATAGGATACTCTGTGTTTATAGATGATTTCACTCATGATAAGCAGTTAAAGAAAAGGCTAGAAAGCAAGAAGAAACAGACAGAAAGTGCCTATGGTATGTTTTTTAAGTTACACAAATTCATGGCAAACTTCCTCTTGGTATACAGGACTATTCCTGAGCTGCTCACATGAGGCAGATAAGACCACAAGCCCTGGACAGCTCCTTGTCCTCTACATTTATCCTTGCACACACCAACAGGGTGAACTGTGATCCTTCCACACTCAAAAGAATGAAAAAGGCACTCAAATACACAATCATTTTTCATAGTGAAAGATCCCAGCAAGGAATCTCACTTGATAGCTTATACAATTTATATCTTCTTTTATAAACTCAAGATATTTCAACAGTTTCATTAAAACAAGCTCTGCCTCAAGACTAAAATTTATAATCTCAAAGATTATCAATATGACTTCTCATTTGTGCTATTTTCATATTTTGATTTTTTTCATATTTTGATGTATTCTCAAAGATCTTAATTATTATTGAATCATTTCAACATTATGACTTTATATATCACAGTCACCAAAGTATTTTATATTTAAACTGATCAATCGCACTCCAGAGAGGGCTTAGCACCATCATATTAACCTTTCAAAAGTTAACATTTCTTAATTGATAACAAGAAATAGGAATATATAGCAGAAGCAAACATCTGATATTTGAGCCAAGAGCTCTTTAGTTCTTTTCTAATCCCTTTCCATAAAGTCATAGAGTTTATGGCTAAATCTTTTGTTCTGTGTGTCTGATTATTTGTCTGAATGCAGGGTCAACAATACCAGTTGGGTAATGTTCTTAGATTCAACACTGAAGGTTATAATGGCTTAAATTGAATACCTTCATCAGGATTTAAATATAATTGAATGAGGTCAAGGCTTGATTAAAAGTAAGTGAAAATATGGAAAGTACTTAAGAACAATTAACCTATTTATTAGGCTCATTTATCCATTTATTCATATGAGGTATTTGCAAGCGATACTACAATAGACCCTAGAGACTCCATGGCCACTATTAAGGGACAGTGAACTAACAGCATTAATAGAGGATGATCAGTAGTGGGAAGGAAATGTGCCCACATCTATGGAAGTAGATGAGAGGCATTCAGAACAGACACTAAAAAGGTGACAACAATATCCAGTGTCAAAGAGCCAGAAAAATATTAATTACATAAGGGGAAGGAGATACAGAGACTTGAGGGTGAATAAGTGCGCACGAAAAATCACAATGGTATATATCACAACATAAATGACTAAAACTAGTTACTCATAGGCTGAGTAGGTGGTATTTGGAGAAAGTGACCAGAGATGAAAATGTCAGGTGATGAAAAGCCATGTATACTGTGCTAATGACTTGAACTTCAACCTGAGAGCTCTGGGAACCCAGTGGAAAACTGAAGCTGGAGCAGGACTACTCGCTTTGACATTAAGAAAGATATAAAGACTAGTTTGAAACAATGTAGGGGTACGTGGTGAATGGGCAAAACTGGAGGAAGGTAGACAATTTAGAAATCCAGTGCAATAATGCAGCCAACTGTGCGTTCATGGAGGAGGAACCCTGGTCGAAGGACAGTGAAGCAGCAAGGAGTATTTAGTAAGATGTGGGGCTTTCTCAGAAAGAGAGCGTGGGAAAATGAGTGAAAATCTGGAACCAGCCCTGGATTTATGACCTGGACAACTGCATGGATAGGCACTACACACTATAAAAGGGAGCACAGAAGAAACATTATTGATCACTTTTTATTCTTGACATATAAGGAAATGTATTTCATATAAGGAATATTGTTTTTAGGAAAGACTTATTTTCTCCAATTAATTTTCAAAATTGGAAAGAAGACCAAGAATACTAGACAATAAATACAGAAAAGGTAGGGAAAGATGGCACTGTGAAAAATGTTCACATCTACCTCACCAGAATAAACAGCATCATGAGTTGTGGGGAAAGAAATGAGAAAAAAATAAGAAGGGGAATTCAATGCTTGAGTTTCAATGTTCATTCAGACCAAAAGGAAGAGGACTAAAAAAAGGCATAATACAACTCCAAGAAAGAAAGACATGAAATTTGTCAGAGGGCAAGAGTTAAGGGAAAAGGATTATTTGATAAGAAGTGGTACTCTCAAGAAAATATTTCAAAGGGCAAAAAAGAGAGAAAATGATAATATTTTTAAAAATATTTTAGAGAAACTACCAAAATTTGACCACTTGAATGCATGCACAGGGGAAGGGCAAATAATTTAGGAATTACAGATCAAACAGCTATCCAAATGAAAAGTGTTGGCATAATTTTACACTGTTGAAAGCAGCTACAAACGTTCACACACAGCATTATGGTATCCTACAGAAAAAGAAGCTCAGAGCTAATGCTTTGGTTATGATAAACAAATTTGCAATTATGAAACATTTTTAGCCCTATACGAGTGTGCAGAAACAAAGCCAGAATTCACTTTTCAAGAAAAAAAAATTTGGCAAAGTTTCCTAAACAGAAGCCCCACTTACACCAAATCTGGTACTATCGGGTGCCAGACTTCCACAGCAGGCACAGACGGCGGAGCTCCTATTGCTTGCTTCACAGATTGCTGTCTGGTTGCAATTTCTAGTCATATGTGACTTGGTGGCGCAGAGAAAACCCTCTGGCTTTCCTCTGTCAGTTCTGCATCCATGGCTCCATCCGTCAAATAAACATAAATGCCCACAGGTATGCCTCTTATCCGTGCAGCATTTCCTTACCCCTATGCAAAGTTTAAGGAATGATTTAACTTCCAAGTTATCAAGCCAGCACAGGCTAAATACAGGTGGTGAGACAAGAAGCATTCTCAGTGTCATCCCTGCATCTAACTTCCATAAGCCCTGCATCTTTCCCTCCTTCCTTGATTTCCACCCTAAAATGTAAGGAAGTTTTGTTTCTTGGATTAGGACTGAGGCCATTACCATAGCATTACAGGAGATCATCAATGAATAATTCAATCATCCATGGGAACGTTTGTACCCTGCACCTACTCTGTGTCAGGGGCTATGCTATCACCGGCAACAGAAAAATGAACAAGGCATGCTTGAAAGATCACACGAACATCTTAATATGGAAAGATGGTTATATCTTTACAATATAATCTGATAGATGCTATGAGAGATATGAAGAAAGTATTAAAGAAAACTCCAGAAGGAAGAAGCTAGAAATGGTGATTTTTTTTTTTTGGTGATCTTTTATTAAACATGCATTTTTTAAAAGCCCCTTTTTCCATCACGTACAGAAACGAGGACACTTCAGGTGGCTTTTTGATAGTGCAATGTGTCCTCACCCCACAACTTATAATTTTGTGGAGGATTAAGGAAAAGCCAACCATCTACTAAGACACTTTTTCTCCTACTGAGTTTTGCCAAGAATCAGGATATTACTAACAATAACACCAGTGACAACAAACTGTATTCACTTAAAAATCGTAACGTCAGGGAACCGGACATTCACACACACTTCATATAGTTGTCTCTGCACATAAATTTCCATTTACTTTTTTTTTAGGCTGGATTGCTTTTTATTCTGAACACTTTATCAATTTACATGTTTACTTTAAAAGTTTTTATTACATCATTTTATTTTTTCAGTGTTCCAAGATTCACTGTTTACACACCACACCCAGTGCTCCATGCGATAGGTACCCTCCTTAAGACCCACCCCTGGGCTCACCCACCCCTCCATCCCTCTCACCTCTAAAACTCTCAGATTGTTTCTCAGAGTCCAAAGTCTTCTCATGCTTCGCGTCCCTCTCGGATTTACCCCTGTTCACATTTCCTTTCCTTCTCCCACTGTCCTCCATGTTACTCCTTATGCTCCAGAAGTAGGTGAAACAATATGATACTTGACTCTCTCTGCTTGGTTTATTTCACACAGCATAATCTCCTCCAGTCCCATCCATGTTGATACAAAAATTGGGTATTTGGGCGCCTGGGTGGCTCAGTTGGTTAAGCAACTGCCTTCGGCTCAGGTCATGGTCTCGGAGTCCCGGGATCGAGCCCCACATCAGGCTTCCTGCTTGGCGGGAAGCCTGCTTCTCCCTCTCTCACTCCCTCTGCCTGTGTTCCCTCTCTGGCTGTGTTTCTCTCTGTCAAATAAATAAAAGTCTTAAAAAAAAAAGTTGGGTATTCATCTTTTCTGATGGAGACATAATATTCCATTCCTATGTTGACATACATCATGCAGGACAATGATTCATCTTCAAGTGTCAGTGCCCCAGAAGAGGGTATGCCCTCCTGTATACCAATACTTAAAAGAAAGTTCAATTTACTTTTAAAAAGGGGAGGAAAAAAGAAAAACAGTGAAAAGCACTATAAATGGAAACTTTCTAAAAAGTAACTGCAGCAATTTTAGATTTTCAAAGCTCTATATTTAGGAGTTCTAAGATTAGGGCTGACCAACAAAACATCATTCTCTTTTAACTTGAGGATGTATTAACTTCAGACTTATTTCTTTTCCACATTTCAATCTTGACAACTTCTTCGGTGGTCACATAGCTTCCAAATTATTTTTAAAAATGGAAAGACAGTTGCAGATAAGAAATGCAGAACTAGCAGTTAGCTTCTGTGCCTAGTTTGATTTTGAGTATTTTTCGCCTCACTTAAAAGGGCAGACACTTCACAGCAAATGATAAGATTAAATAATCTCATTTTTTTTAAAGAATTATTTGTTTTAGAGAAAGAGAGAGGGATTGCTTGAGTGGGAGGGGCAGAGGGAGAAGGAATTTCAAGCAATTCTGTGCTGAGCACAGAACCCAATGCAGGGCTTATTCTCATGGCTTGAGATTATGACAAACTGAAATCAACAGCTGGATGCTTAACTGACTGGGCCACCCAGGTGCCCCTAAACAATCTTGTCTTAAAATACGAGAGACATTTTGATTTCTCTAATAGGAAAAGCCCTAACATGTTAATCAAATGAGAATATTAAAAGAATATATATATGATACTGTGTGAAGGACAGGTTGCAGTATAAAGATACATGTGACTAAGGTTCAGTTTCAGAAGGGAACACAGACTAAGGGGATTGTGACTGTATTAAAAACAAAGAGTTCGGGGCGCCTGGGTGGCTCAGTTGGTTGGGCGACTGCCTTCGGCTCAGGTCATGATCCTGGAGACCCAGGATCGAGCCCCACATCGGGCTCCCTGCTCAGCGGGAAGCCTGCTTCTCCCTCTCTCACTCCCCCTGCTTGTGTTCCCTCTCTGGCTGTGTTTTTCTCTGTCAAATAAATAAATAAAATCTTTAAAACAAAAACAAAAACAAAAACAAAAAACAAAGAGTTCTAGTCTTTTCAAGATGGGCCCTGAAATATTTACAAAGGCAGTGATATGATTTGGATTCTGCTTCAAAATTATATTGGGGGAGATCAGGTGGAATTATAGACAATCAGTTTGGCCATAATTTGGTTATTATCAAAGCCAGGTGATGGTATACAAAGATTAAGCATATGAGTCTGCATATTTTTGTGAATGTTTGAAAAAAAGAAAACAGAACAGAACAAATGGTCACCTAGCATCCTATCAGGGGAAATGAATCAAACCAGGTAATCATTTGGCATGACAGATGTTTTAGCCAGATCACATTCACATACATATTTATTTTTTATAACAACAGTGCATTAACCAAGGACATGAGGTCCACTAATAGAACTATCCAAATGATATTCTCTCTCTCTCTCTCTCTCTCTCTCACACACACACACACACACACACAGCATTTTTCCCTAATAACTAGAACTTTCTACACATATTATTACATGTTAACAAGAACCCACAATAAAACAATACTCTCAATCTTCACATAGACATATTTAAGAACAATCTCCCTGTAGAAATATTTTCCATTAGAGAGGGTTTTGCTTTTGCTATTAGTCATTGACACTTTTTCTTGATCTAGACTAACAATTTTGAAAGTACATCCCTTCACAGGAAAAGCTTCGGCTCTTGAAATTATACGGTTCTCTATATAAAGGGTGCCAGTTGAGTATTCTTAAGTCTGCTTCTCTACTGGCATTACTTGTGAGTATCAAGACCAAACAACTGTGTACAAAGACTTGATCAAAGAAAAAGGAATCGCTGCAGATGGTGCACAAACCCTGCCACAAACATGCTGATTTACTTAGGAGTGAGCAGCGTCCATAGGACTGAATGTTTTCTCCTGTAAAGCAGGAAGCAGCTTAGGCTTTTAACCACTCCGAGCAACCATGAGTGCATTAAAGGACTCGCAAAAGCAGCATGCCTGACATAAATGAAACAATATTCCATACAACCTACATAGTCACTTAGTCTAGTTGCACAGAGTTTGAAGTATATATGAAGGAAAAGACAGGATATAGAATTCTCCTTTATAATGTCTACATCGTTCTTTCTATACTAAATGATATAAGAAAGTAAAAGCAAACACAATTTCAAATAAGAAATGTAGAACTAGTGGATTCCTGAGTGGCTCAGTGCGTTAAAGCCTTTGCCTTCAGCTCAGGTCATGATCTCGGGGTCCTGGGAGATCATGTCTGCATCAGGCTCTCTGCTCAGCAGGGAGTCTGCATCCTCCCTTCTCTCTGCCTGCCTCTCTGCCGACTTGTGATCTCTATGTCAAATAAATAAAAATCTTACAAAAAAAAAGAAAAGAAATGTAGAACTAGCAGTTACCTTTTATAGCAAGTTTTGTTTTCTGGGTATTTTACACCTCACAAAAAATGATTCTGTGCAGCAAATACCCACTAAAGAATGTAAACAATCTTATTTTTAAGATGCTGAAGAAATTGTTACTTTTCTGATAGGAAAAAAATTTAACATGTTAACAAAATAGAATGCAAACAGTTGTCTAAGTCTACACACACACACACACACACACACACACACACGGCTCATTAATCACAACAAAGTACAGTAACCATGGCAAACTGTTTCCAAAGTGGTAATTCCCAAACAGTGTATTTCAGCAATTTAAGGTATTCCCATGTATCTCAAGGATTGCTACAAAAATAATTGATCTACAACAATAACAACAAAATTGTCACTTGATTTCCCTTATGCTATGTTGCAGCACTTTGGAGGGGAACCAAAAGGACCAAGAAAAAAAAAAAGACATCACTAAAAATCAAATTAATTTTGAATTTTCAAAGATTTTAAATCATTTATTTTAGGCAAATAAATACAAAGTTGTGGATTCTTTTCAAATAGCACTGGATGAAGTGGCTTGTTCTCACAGAAGTGGAAGAAGTAGCTTGTTCTCACAGAAGTGAATGTGCCCAAGGAACTCAACTGATGTTTCCCCTTTGCAGATGAGAGCAAAGATATTCCAAGTGGTAGACACTGACCATCAGTCTCTTCTTATGTGTCTTCCTTTCAACTTTTCTTCCCTCTTAGGCTCCTGTACCCAATCCCATACCTTCCCTACCATCAACATTTTTTCTCCTCCATACCTTTCCTTTAAGAAAGTATAGTATAATAGGACAAAAGAACATACAGAGGGAAAAGAAATTTGAATATTTTGCTACCTGTTCGGCCAAAAATTATCAATATTACCCTGAACAAGTACTTTTGGTGCCCAAAACTTTATTTTCTTTAATCCGAAAAAACAGACTGAACAACAGGTTCCAGCTCTAACATTTTCCGAATACCCTCATTTAAATTACAGAATTGATACTGCTTTATGATCTTCTTCTGATGGTATTACTGTATGATTAAAGTTGCCACTTTTCTGGGGCACCTGGTGGCTCAGAGGGTTAAGCCTCTGCCTTCATCTCAGGTCATGATCTTAAGGTCCTGGGATCAAGTCCCACATGGGGCTCTCTGCTCAGTGGGGAGCCCGCTTCCCCCTCTTTCTCTGCCTGCCTTTCTGCCTATTTGTGACATTTTTCTCTTTCAAACAAATAAATAAAATCTTTTTAAAAAAAGTTGCCACTTTTCAAGACTTTGCCTGAAAGATTATGCATCTTTGATGACATGATACTCTATGGTGGCAAAAGATGCCACCAAAAAAACTGCTAGAACTGATACAGAAAAGTCATAGGATATATACTCAACATACAGAAATCTGTTGCATTTCTATAAGCCAATAATGAAGAAGAGGAGAAATCAAGGAATCAATCTCATTTACAATTGCATGAAAACCCATAAGATACCTAGGAATAAACCTAACCAAAGAGATAAAAGATCTGTATGCTGCAAGATATATAAGACTTAAGAAATTGAAGAGACACAAATAAATGAAAAACAAAAATTCCATGCTTACAGATTAAAACAAATATGGGTAAAATGTCTATACTACCCAAAGTAATCTACACATTTAATAAAATCCCTACCAAAATACTACCAGCAAGTTTCACAGAGCTAGAACAAACAATCCTAAAATTTCTATGGAACCACAGAAGATCTTGAATAGCCAAGGCAATCTTAAAAAACAAACAAACAAGAAAACAAACCTGGAAGCATCATAATTCCAGATATCAAGCTGTATTACAAAGTTGTAGTCATAAGACAGTATGGTACTGGAAAAAAAAAAAAACAGACACACAGATCAATGGAACAGAAAACCCAAAAATGGACCCACAGCTATATAGCCAACAAAGCAGGAAAGAATAGCAAATGGAAAAAAGACAGGAAAGAATAGAGAATGGAAAAAAGACAGTCTATTCAACACAAGGTATTGGGAAAATGGGACAGCCACATGCATAAGAATGAAATGGACCACTTTCTTACACCATACACAAAAATAAATTCAAAATGGATGAAAGACCTACATGTGAGATAGAAAACCATCAAAATCCTAGAGGACAAAAGGCGCAGCAACCTCTTTAACCTCAGCCATACTAGCAAATTGTTACCAGACACATCATCAGAGGCAAAGGAAACAAAAGCAAAAATGAACTACTGAGAAATCATCAAGATAAAAACTTTTGCACAGCAAAGGAAACAGTCAGCAAAACTAAAAGGCAGCCTACAGAATGGAAGAAGATATTTACAAATGACATATCTGATAAAGGGTTAGTATCTAAATCTGTAAAGGACTTATCAAACCCAGCACCCAGAAAAGAAATAATTCAGTTAAGAAATGGGCAGATATCCTCCAAAGAGGATATCCAGATAGTCAACAGACACATGAAAAAATGCTCAACATCACTCATTATCAGGAAAATACAAATCAAAGCCATAATGAGATACTACCTCACATCTGTCAGAAAGGCTAAAATTACCAACTCAGGAAACAACAGATGTTAGTAAGGATGTGGAGAAGGGAACCCTCTTACATTTCAGTAAGAATGTAAATTGGTGCAGCCACCCTGTGAAACAGTATGAGGGTTCCTCAAAAAGTTAAAACTAGAACTACCCTATGACCCAACAACTGAACCTCTAGACATTTACCAAAAGGATACAAAAATACTGATTCAAAGTGGACACGTGCACCCCAATGTTTATAATAGCATTATTAGCAATAGCCAAATTATGGAAAGAGCCCAAATGTCCACTGATTGATACATAAAGAAGAGACGCTGTACATATATACAATGGAATATTACTCAGCCATCAAAAGAATGAAATCTTGGCATTTGCAATGACCCGGATAGAGCTGGAGTGCATTATGCTCGGCAAAGTAAGTCAGAGAAAGACAAATACCATATGATTTCATTCGTATGTGGAATTTATGAAACAAAACAAACTTACTGGGGGGAGGGGGCAAGATGGAGAAAAACATAATAGATTCTTAACAACAGAGAACAAACTGAGGGTTGATGCAGGGAGGTTGGTAGGGGATGGGCTAAATGCTTGATGGGTATTAAGGAGTGCACTTGTGTTGAGCACTGGGTGTTATAAGTCAGTGATGAATCATTAAATTCTATTTCTGGGGCACCTGGGTGGCTCAGTTGGCTAAGCGACTGCCTTTGGCTCAGGTCATGATCCCGGAGACCCAGGATCGAGCCCCACATTGGGCTCCCTGCTGGCAGGAAGTCTGCTTCTCCCTCTCTCACTCCCCCTGCTTATGTTCCCTCTCTGGCTGTGTTTCTCTCTGTCAAATAAATAAAATATTTTAAAAAAATTCTATTTCTGAAGCCAATATTATGCTGTATGTTAACTAAATAGAACTGAAATAAAAACGTGAAAAAAATAACGGTTATGCATTTTTAAAATTTTATGTGGTGAGACAATGGTCTAAATATTTCAATGAAACTCTCTAAACTTATTAAAAGTATACAGAGAGGGGCACCTGGGTGGCTCAGTCATTAAGGGTCTGCCTTCAGCTCAGGTCATGATCCCAAATTCCTGGGATTGAGCCCTGCACTGGGCTCCTTACTCAGTCGGGAGCCTTCTCCTCCCTCTCCCGTTCTGCCTGCTTGCCTTTCCTCTCTGTCTCTGTCAAATAAATAAAATCTTAAAAAAAAAAAAAAAAAAAAGTAAAAGTATACAAAGAAAAAGCCAGAACTAAGGGAAAAGGTATTTATTTCAAGAAGGGTAATATATGCTACTAAGAACTGGCTGATAAAGAATTTATAAGTGGAAGCAAATTCTACAGTGTAAACATTCTTCATATTCTCTTTCTCTGAAAAGGGATGTCTGAAGGATACTGAGGCAACATGACAAAGCAACTTTGAAATCCTTAGAAGTAAGGTAATTTCAATTGTCTACACCCAGCTAATGTATAGTCAAATCACCCTTCTAAAGGAAAATGACCACATTTTGTCTCTATCAGTTAAGAAAGATGGAAGGGGAAAAAAGAGCAATGAGAAATTAGAATATTTAATGCATGATTGTGACTTGGTAGGAATAATCCACCTAAAAAAAAGAAAGAAAGAAAATTCACTGAAGAGTAAATGAAATATGAAAAACCACCACCCACCCCAGGGGAACAATGAATGGTTCTAAAAAGTAGCTAACATATGCCTGTGAAGAGAATCTCCCCTACAAATGACACCTGGTGCAGACTCAAGTTCCCTCTCTCATTATGTATTGGGTATTTACAAAATTATCTGTCTAGTTACAAACATCAACCAAAGGTGTTCATACAGTTTTCATCTGTGCTGCTATCAGATCACAGTGTAACTTCACTAGTGTTAGGGAAAACAAATGGCACATATTCTCTGAAAAATTAAAATTAGTATCATAAAACTATTTTCCAAGTGCTCAATAAAGTTTGTATAAAATTCTGAATATGACTCTGAAGCTGTATTTACATAAAAAAGTTACTCAGAGATCTACTAAAAACCCCTATCTTCTGAGATCTAGAAAAGTTCTCAAGGATTACCTTAAACCTCTAATCTGATGCCCTACGTTAAATCAAAATAAACTACTCCCATTTTATAACATTAATCTTTTGCTGGTGCTACTATTTTTAAAATCGCTCACATTTCATCCCAAATGGCTCATCAAGTATTTTTCTCCCCTAAACACAGTTCCTTCCCAAAAAGTGATTATGGTGCCAGTTGGTTATAATAATATTTTTCAAAAGTGTGACAAAAGTTAAGTCCATAACCCAAAAGTTCACAAATAAGAAAGTGCCCTGTTAAGGATGAATTTAAATAGAAAGTTATTATACCTTTCTCTACTTGATTCAATTACATTAAAATTGTTACAGTATTTTATGTAAGCTTATTGGTATCCACACCTCTCTTAGGAAGCTCCTTTGTAATCTGACAAAGAATTTGACAGCAGTCCAATTCCATGGGGCTGTCTCTTTGTTTTGTTGACTGTTTCCTTTGCTGTGCAGAAGCTTTGTAGCTTGATGAAGTCCCAAAAGCTCATTTTCACTTTTGTTGCCCTTGCCTCTGGAGACTTATCGTGGCCAGTGTCAAAAAAGGTTACTGCCTATGTTCTCCTCTAGGATTTTGATGGATTCCTGTCTCACATTGAGGTCTTTCATTCATTGCGAGTTTATCTTTGTGTATGGTGTAAGAGAATGGTCAAGTTTCATTCTTCTGTATATAGCTGTCCAATTTTCCCAGCACCATTTATTGAAGAGACTGTCTTTTTCCCATTGGATATCTTTTCCTGCTTTGTCGAAGATTAGTTGACCACAGAGGGTTCATATCTGGACTCTCTATTCTGCTCCAATGGTCTACATGTCTGTTTTTGTGCCAGTACCATGCTGTCTTGGTGATCACAAATTTGTAATAAAGCTTGAAATCACGCGACATGATGCCCCAGCTTTGTTTTACTTTTTCAATATTTCCTTGGCAATTTAGGGTTTTTCTAGTTCCATACAGGTTTTAGTCTTGTTTGCTCCAGCATTTTGAAAAATGCTATTGATATTTTGATTGTGATGATGCTGAAAGTATAGATTGCTCTGGGCAGCACAGACATTTTAACAATGTTTATTCTTCCACTCCATGAGCATGGAATGTTTTCCCCTTTTTGTGTCTTCTTCAATTTCCTCAGTGTTTTGTAGTTCCTAGAGTATAGATCCTTTACCTCTTTGGCTAGGTTTATTCCAAGATATCTTATGATTTTTTGTGCTGCTGTACATGAAATCAATTATCTAATTTCTCTTTCTACAGTTTCATTTTTAGTGTATAAGAAAGCAGCAAATATCTGTACATTGATTTTGTATCCTCCCACATTACTGAATTGCTGTATGAGTTCTAGTAATTTGGGGTTGGAGTCTTCGGTTTTCCACATCAAGTACCATGTCATCTGGGAAGAGAGAGAGTTTCACTTCTTCTTTGCCCATTTGAATACAGTATTTCTTTTTGTTGTCTGATTCCTGTGGCTAGGACTTCTAGTACTATGTTGAACAATAGTAGCAAGAGTGTGGATCTTTATCGTGTTCCTGATCTTAAGGGGAGGGGTTCTGTGAGAATGATATTCACTGTGGGCTTTTCATTTCCCCAATTATGGAATTGAGGAATGTTCCCTCTATCCCTACACTCTGAAGAGTTTTAATCAGGAAAGGATGCTGTATTTTGTCAAATGCTTTTTCTGCATCAGTTGAGAGAATCATGTCATTCTCATAATTTGTTCTATCACACTGATTGACTTAGGAATGCTGACCCACACTTGCATTCCAGGAATAAATCCCACCTGGTTATAATGCATAATCCTTTTAATGTACCATTGGATCCTATTGACTAGGATCTTGTTGAGAATTTTGGCATCCATATTCATCAGGGATATTGGTCTGAAATTCTTTGATGGGGTCTCTTCCTGGTTTGGGTATCAAGGCAATGCTGGCCTCATAGAATGAGTTTGGAAGTTTTCTTCTGTTTCTGTTTTTTGAGACAGTTTCAGGAGAATAGGTATTATCTCTTCTTTGAATGTTTGGTAGCATTCCCCAGAGAATCCATCAGGCCCTGGACTCTTGGTTTGGGGGAGGTCTTTGATCACCACTTCAATCTCATTACTGGTTATTGGTCTATTCAGGTTTTCAATTTCTTCCTGTTTCAGTCTTGGTGGTTTATAGGTTTCCAGAAAGGCATTCATTTCTTTCAGGTTGCTTAATTTATTGGCATATAGTTGTTGATAATAATGTCTAATAATTGTTTCTATTTCCTCAGTGTTAATCATGATCTCTCCCCTTCCATTCATAATTCTATTAATTTGAGTCCTTTATCTTTTCTTTTGGATAAGTCTGGCAGACTTATTCTTTCAAAGAACCAGCTTCTCCTTTTGTTGATGTGTTCTATCATATTTCTGGTTTCTAATTCATTGATTTCTGCTTTAATCTTAATTATTTCTCTTCTTGTTCTTTCTCCAGTTCTTTAAGGTGTAAAGTTAATTCGTATATTCAGGATTTTTCTATTTTTTTGAGTAAGGCTTGGATGGCTATGTATTTATGCCTTAGGACCACCTTTGAGTATACCATAGGTTTCAGACCGATGTGTTCATGTTCTTATTGGTTTCCATGAATTGTTTAAGTTCTTGGATTTCCTGGTTGACCCAAACATTCTTAAGCAGGATGGTGTTTAGCTTCCAAGTGTTTGAATTTCTTTGAAACGTTTTCTTTTTTTTTTTTTTATTGTTACTAAATTTTTTTTTCCAGTGTTCCAAGATTCATTCCCCATTCCCCACACCCAGTGCTCCACGCTTTAGGTGTCCCCAGTACCCACCACCAGGCTCTCCCATCCCTCCACCCCCCTCCCTCCAAGTCCCTCAGTTTGTTTCTGTGTCCAAAGTCTCTGTTGCTTCATTTCCCTCCCTAGATTACCCTAGTTCCCATTTACTTTCCTTCTCCCACTGTCCTCCAGTTTACCCCTCATGCACCGCAAGTAAGTGAAACCATGCGATACTTGACTTTCTCTTCTTGGCTTATTTCACTCAGCATAATCTCTTCCAGTCCAGTCCATGTTGCTACAAAAGTTGGATATTCGTCCTTTCTGATGGA
>PITA01010214.1:0-73138 GCA_004023965.1 Spilogale gracilis
GGAAGGGGGAAGAGGCAGAGGGGGAGGAAGAAGGAAAGAATCTCAAGCAGACTCACACCAACTGAGCATAGGGCGCAGAGCCCAACTTGGGGCTCAGTCCCACCAGCCTGAGATCATGACTTGAGTTTGAAAGAAACCAAAAGTTGATCATTTAACCAGTGGAGCTGCTCCAACTAAAAGCTCTTTTGATTAGGGTCTTGAACTGATGCTAACCTTGAACCAAAAACCAGAGCAGCCTTATAACTTCTGTCTTTCTGAAATACACAATTGGAGGGTTTTGATGTGTCTGTTTTCCTGCTCCTCGAGAAGTTTGTAAAGCACAAGGTCATGTCCAGTTGTCTTGGGCTCCTCTCACCTCTCTCCCCCGCTTCCCTTGGTAATGTCAAAGGGCCTCCCTGAGCTTCCAGAATCCGGCCTCTGTGACCTGAACACCCTTCAGGGGCAAGACTTGGTGAGTAGAACCCCCTTAAGTGATTCCATATGACCTCAGGGTAGTAGCTCTAAATGACCTTGGGACAAGGGCTAAGTATGACTTGGGTGAGGCAAGACACCAGTGCATCTTGTCTAGATTCAAAGGCCTTCAGCCCTTCACTTGATCAGATTCCAGAGACCCCCACATGGGGGGAGAGTCCTGTTCAGGGTGTGGACCACATAGCACACAGGTGTTAATAGAGACCACAGAGCCGGAGTGTAGAAAACACACTGCCCTTACACCAGCAATCAATGTTGTCCTGGCAGGAGTGGGCTCTTCAGGAGACCGAGGCTTCATTCCAGCTGTCCAGCCCTAATTATGTAACCAGATGGCTCAAGACTGGCGCCTCAGGACTTTGATTTTCCTCAAGGGTGACAAGTATTTGTTCTTTGAGGGTGGGAGGTTATGTTTGAAAACAGGTGTAAAATCATTTGGACCTGGTAAAAAAAATACTCATGATAGGTAATGCCATTCCTAATTTTTTAAAAAATCTTGGGATCTTAACAAAAGGGATGAGACCACTTTTTTGATGAGATGTCTTCACTTGCACTTTCAAGAATATTCCAAAGCTTCATCGTGATTGGGGGTGTCCAACCTCCCAAAGAGATGCCTCTGAAAGGCTAGGCTTCACTAAATGTGCAGGTTTGGACTTGGTTCTTCAGGAGTCTATTTTATTTTTTGGGCCTTATGCTTTTCCAACACAACTTGCTCTCAAAAAGACACCCAGCAGCTCAATATCCATCCTACTTCACAGTGTTTCCCCATGTGAAGGAAACACTTCTTCTGATCCACATGCCTGTCATTTAGTTGCTTGTAGGTTCTAGAAGCATTTATCTAAACAATAAATTCTATAAATTACTAAATTTCCTGAGCCAGAGGTCATAGCACTGAAATTATTTGAATTGTATTCTGCTTTCCTTGAAAATCCTGTTCCAGGACTTGGGTGGATCAGTGACATTTCCAAACTGTTTACATCAACATCACTTTGATCGCAACAACAAATTTCTTTTCACATCTGACTTTCTATCAGAACCTTCGGTTGGGATGTCCTATTACTGACCTCTTTTTTGTTAGTTTCCCACAATTACATGAAAGGAACAAGAGCATGTTTGATTCCCGACTTGAGCTGATTTTTATGAGCAGAACACTGGAGGCTGAAATAGTCAAGGTAAAGCTAAGAGTTCAGCTTTTCGATATAAAGAGTTTCACATTTCCTTTTGTTATATGGTAAAATATTTCCTTTCCAGAGACAGGTAGAGCTCAGTGGTGAAGCTAAGCAGCTTCTCGGTGAGGTGTAAGACACCAATTGTTTTCCTCTAAGAGGATGTTTGAAATGCTAATAACTCATGGTGCCGGTTTCAGATTGGATGTGTATATATTGGGGGAAATAAGCAAGCTTCCATGTTGGTTGTGTTTTTGTACAATATTTATGTCACCTGAGCGAAGTGGTAAGTTTGCCAGACATCTTCAAAAATGCAATGGCCCAGTCCAAAATTAAACCCGGCAGGAGGAAGGCTTTGCAGCTCACGTGGGGTTTAAAGGCTTCATTCACTGATTGTTATCCACTGCTCATTACCTGAGTTTGAAGGTAAAAGCAAAATGTGCTCATGCCTCCGTGGATAACATTAATCCCCTTCGCAGAGAACCTAGCACCAAATCCAACACAGGCGCTCTAACCGGAGAATTTCACTTTTTGCTTTATCTCTGCCATCTACCTGGCCTGTCAGGCCTGTCGCATACCTGCAGCCTACAACCTGGAAATCGGGGACTTTGATGTTCTAAAGGACGCTTTACCTTGGGTAATTTTCACCAATTCTTAAGTTATTGTGTAGGATGCTCAGAGATTGAGGGAATGAGCGATGGTTTTGTCTGCTAAGATCAGAGCAATTTGCAAGCTTTACTGAAGGACAACGTCTAATAAAGGGACTTTTGAGCTGGAGTCTGTCAACACCATTGGGAACTGGCATGACCTCAAATTCGACGATTATTGATAGCTTAAGCATCAGTGGGCAGAGAGAAAGGCTGTGGGCATGTGGAATTCCTCCGAGCTGGAGCAGAAAAACTCTCAGCTGAGGACTGGTTTAGGACAAGATTGATTTTTTAATTAAAAAAGGAATTCATACACGTGGAGGGGGGAGTCAAATTATACAACAAGAGGCACGTCTCCATCCTGTCCTAAATTCCCACTTGAGTTCTCCTCTCTGGAGGAGCTATTATTGCCCAACTACTGTGGGTGTAAATATTCCAGGAGTTCACAAAATGTAGTTCTCCCCCACCTACTACACCAAAGGGAGTGGTCTCTCACCCACTTCTGCCTCTTGCTTTCTGTAGGTCATAACTTCTTTGCCATAATGATAGTGTTCAGTGCTGGTACAAATATTTTTAATCCCATCAACACCCTTAGGAGGTAGGTATGATTATTAAGACCATTTTATGGATGTGGAAACCAAGGTACAACTTGCCCAAGGCCACCAGTGTGAGGGGCCTACTCAGGACTCTGTGTGTGAGTCCTTCTGATGTTGAACCCCAGGTGTCACCTAATATCCAAAAGACAGCTCTTGGTACCTAATGCTTGGTAGATCGAATAGAACCAATGAGTATATAGTGTTAAGCACATTAATAAAACCCAGAACTTTGAACCCACCAACACATCTTAGAACCAGATCTTGTCCAAAACTGTAGGGGCTCAAGAGCACTGTCTTGCTTTATAAAAACCATTTTACTCCCTATGTAATAATCTCCACACAATATCTCATTTAATTTTGCTTTTTCCTCATTTACTTACACAACTGTGTTGTGTTCCACTGACTAGATGTATCATATTGAATTTAATCGGTCCTCTAACCGATGTCCTTTAGAGTGTTTGGATCAAATGTTGCTGTGTACCTCCTTGCAAGTGTGTCTTTGCACACCTTTATGAGTGTAATGAAAGATAAAATCTTGTGTCAATTGAGTCAAAGAGTAGATGGTGCCAAATTTACTTCCCAAGAAGTTGTCCCTGTTTGTGGCTGCTGAATGTGAGTCCTGCTTCATCACAATAGTGTGAAAAATCAAACTTTTTTATCACTGCCTATTTGAAAGGTAGAAGCTTTACTTTTTAAATTAAATAACATTTATAATTATCACTAAGGTTGGACAGCCATTTAAATTCCTTTTTACATGAAAATAGCCTTACTTATTACTTTGTTAATTATTTTTGTTTGTTTGTTTTTTAATCTCAGCAGATCATTGCATCTTACGGAAATGAGTCCCTTTCCAATCCTGTAACAAATATTTTTTTTTTATACAAAATACTTTTTTTTACAAAAAATTTTTATACAAAAAATTTATATTTTTTGTTACAGTCCCTGTAACAAATATTTTTCCCTGATTGTCATTTATTTTTTGATTCTATTTATGATAAGATTTCCTAAACAAAGTTGTGTGGTCAGATCCATTACCACATCATGTCAGGATATTATCTCTTTTGTTGAAAGACATTCCAAAAATACTCAGGCCTTTCAGACATTTATTTGCTTATTTATTTATTTCATATATATAACAACTGCTTTATGTTATGCTATAATTTCTGTTTTTTAGTTCTTTTTCTTTATTGTGGGAAGAACATTTAACCTGAGATCTACCCTCTTAACAGATTGTTAAGTGTATAATACATAATTGTTATCAATAGGCACAACGCTGTAAAACAGATCTCCAAAACTTATTCATTTTGCATAAAAGAAATTTGATACCCATTCTTTAGGAACTTCCCCTACCTCCCTCTCCCCAGCTCCTGGCACCTACCACTCTACTCTTTGCTTCCATGACTTTGACTATTTTAGATACTTTGTGTAAATGGAATCATACCATATCTGTCCTTCTGTGACTGGCTTATTCACTTAGGGTTTCATCCCCTAGGCTCATGCATGTGGTTGCATATGGCCAGATTCTTTTCTTTTTTAAAGCTGAATAATATTCCACAGTATGTATAGACCACATTGTCCTTTAAAAAAAAAAAAAAGATCTATTTAGGGGCACCTGGGTGGCTCAGTCAGTTAAGCATCTGCCTTTGACTTGGATCATGATATCAGGGTCCTGGGATTGAGCCCCACATTGGGCTCCCCACTCAATGGTGAGTCTACTTCTCCCTTTGCCTCTGTGATCCCTCTCCCTCTGCAATCACTTTCACTCTCTCTCAAATAAATGAATAAAAAATCTTGGGGAAAAAGGTTTATTTATTTTAAAGAGAGAGAGAATGAGTGGGATGGGGGGTGTAAAGGGAGAGGGAGAGAATCTTAAGCAGACTCTGCCTGATGTGGTGTTTAAACCCACAACCCTGAGGTGCCAACTTGAGACAAAATCAAGTATCAGACACTCAACTGACTGAGCTACCCAGGCACCCTCTAGACCCTCTTTATCCATTCACCTGGGGGCATTTCTTTCAAATGTTCCTGAGTTTTATCCTAATATTTCAGCAAGTTCATCTTTTTTTTTAAAGATTTTATTTATTTGAGAGAGCACAAGCAGGCAGAGGGGCAGAAGGTGAGGAAGAAACAGACTCACTGCTGAGCAGGGAGCCCAATGCAGGGCTCAATCCCAGGACCCTGGGATCATGACCTGAGCTGAAGGCAAATGCTTAACTGACTGAGCCACCCAGGCATCCCAGGAGTTTCATCTTGTACGTGCTTAAATCTTCCATCCATCTAGAAGTTTTTGGTTCAATGGAATGAGATAAGGATTTCCATATTATATTTTGAAGATTGCTTCACCATGCCCCAGCTCTACTTTTGAATCATCTATTCTTTTACTTGCTGATGTAAAATGCAGTTTTGATCATATGCCAAATGGCTTTGTGCATTTAGTTGTCTCTGTATGCATTACACAGTTCCATTGCTTTTTGTCCATTTCTGCACAAAAAACAAACTTCAGCTTTATAATATTTTAACATGTGGTAGGACAGCTTTCCTCTCATTGTTCTGGGTTTTAACCACTTTTCTGGAAATAATCAAATGTTTCTTTCTTTCTTTTTTTTTTCTATGTGAATTTAGCATTAGCTTATGCAATGAAAAAAACAGAGTGGGTGCATGGCTGGCTCAGTCAATGGAGCATGCAACTCTTGATCTCAGGTTTGTAAGTTCAAACCCCACATTGGGTGTAGAGATAATATAAAAATAAAATCTGAGATTGAAAAAAAACCTAGGAAGATCTTTTGGGTATTTTTATTGAGATCACATTAACTGGGGGAAATGACTATCTTTACAATTTTTTTTCCTACCCATTAAGTAGTTTTTCTCCTTTTAAAGTATTCTTTTATGACCATTGATATCATTTAAATTTGATATCATTTAAAGAGAAAAATGTCTGGAATCATACTTCAAAATAAATGACTTTATTTAGAAGTATGATTCCAGACATTTTCTCTCTCCTTTGTCTGCCCTTTATTTCTGTTTTCTTTTCTAATGAGTTAATGCTTGCACATAAGAAACCTATTGATTTTGCATTATTTTTTCACCAGCCCTTTTGCTTTTCCCTTTATTGTTTATAATAGCTTTTTTCCTTTGTATGTGTGTGAATGTGTGTGTGTGTGTGTGTGTGTGTGTGTGTGTGTGTGTTTGAGGCATACTGTTCTTTCTTCAGCAAATAATGAAAAATTTACTTCCTGCTCATTTTTGTTGTATTTTATTTCTCTTGTCTAATTACATTGGCTAAAAATTCCAGTGCAACGTTTCATAACTATAGTAATTGTATCTCTTTCCTGACTTTAATAGAAATAATTTCAAGCTTTATTATAAAGCTCTTCTCACAAAGACAGCATGGTACTGGCACAAAAACAGACACATAGACCAACGGAACAGAGTAAAGAGTCCAGATATAGACCCACAAATCTATGGTCAAATCATCTTCGACAAAGCAGGAAAAAACATGAGTAGATAAAAAGACAGTCTCTTCAGTAAATGGTGCTGGAAACACTGGACAGCTACATATAGAGGAATGAAACTCAACCATTCTCTTCACCACACACAAAGATAAACTTGAAATGGATGAAAGACCTCAATATGAGGCAGGAATCTATCAAAATCCTAGAGGAGAACATAGGAAGTAACCTCTTTGACATCGGCCCCAGCAAATTCTTTCAAGACATATCTCCAAAGGCAAAGGAAACAAAAGGGAAAATAAACTTTTGGGACTTCATCAAAATAAACAGCTTCTGCACAGCAAAGGAAACAGTCAACAAGACAAAGAGGAAACCCATGGAATGGGAGAAGATATTCGCAAATGACACTACAGACAAAGGGCTGATATCCATGATCTATTAAAGAACTCAAACTCAACAACCAAAAAAAAAAAAAAAAAAAAAAAAAAAAAAAAAAAAAAAAAAAAAAAAAAAAAAAAAAAAAAAAAAAGATAATCATATCAAAAAATGGGCAGAAGACACGAACAGGCACTTCTCCATAGAAGACATACAAATGGCTAACAGACATATGAAAAAATGTTTGTCATCATTAGTCATCAGGGAAATTCAAATAAAAACCACATTGAGATACCACCTTACACCAGTCAAAATGGCCAATATAAACAGGACAGCAAACAACAAATGTTGGAGAGACTGTGAAGAAAAGGGAACCCTCTTACGCTGTTGGTGAGAATGCAAGTTGGTGCAGCCATTTTGGAAAACAGTGTGGAGATTCCTTAAAAAATTAAAAGTAGAGCTACCTTATGACCCCACAATTGCACTACTGAGTATTTTCCCCAAAGACACAGATGTAGTGAAAAGAAGGGCCCTATGTACCCTAAAGTTCATTACAGCAATGGCCACAATAACCAAACCATGGAAAGATGCCCTTAAACAGATGAATGGATAAAGAAGATATGGTCCATATATATAATAGAATATTACACCTCGATCAGAAAGCACGAATACCCAGCTTTTGAAGCAACATGGACAGGATTGGAGGATATTATGCTGAGTGAAATAAGTTAAGCAGAGAAAGTCAAATATCATATGGTTTCACTTACTTGTGGAGCATAAGAAGTAATATGGAGGGCAGTAGGAGAAGGAAAGGAAATATGAATTGGGGTAAATCAGGGAGAGAGATGAAACATGAGAGACTTTGGACTCAGAAACAAACTGAGGGTCGTGGAAGTGAGGGTGGTGGGGGGATAGGTGAACCTGGTGGTGGGTATTGAGGGCATGTATTGCATGGAGCACTGGGTGTGTAGCATAAACAATGAATCCTGGAACACTGAAAAAAATAATGTAATAAAAAAAATACTGCCAATGCTTTGCCTTTAAGCAAAATGCTGCTGCTGTTGCTGCTGCTGCTGCTGCTGTGTGTGTGTGTGTGTGTGTGTGTGTGTGTGTAAAATCGTGAATTCCTCTATTTTATAAAAATATTAAATGGTGAATTATGTCAAAATCAATACATGCCTTTCCTGAAGTGGTAGATAAGTTATTTAATTTTTCTCCTTTGACTCACTCTGTGTTGTGTTAATTGATTATCTAAATTGAAACCTTCTCACATCTTGGAATACACCCCATCTGACTGTGGTGTAGTTTTTTTTAAAGCATGGTTGGATTATTTAGAAATTTTGGAGTTACGTTTGTGAGCAAAATTAATCTATATTTTTCTTTTGGGAGGCCTTTTCAAGACTTGTTATGGGTATATGATTTTTTGCCTCATAAAAATAAATTGTCAAATGCCCACACAGTATGTTGGAATGGATGCTGGAATTTAAAAAATGGTCATTAGTGAGAAAAGCTGGTGAAATTCAAATAAAGTCTGTAGTTTGTAATTTTATACCCGTTAACTAATTAGTTTTGACAAATGTACTCTAATTATATAAGACATTAACATTAGGAAATTCTAGGAGAAGGATATATGAGAACATTTTTTACTACCTTGGCAACTCTTCCATAAAATCTGAAAGTATTCAAAATAAAAATTCTGAAATTAAATTGGTTTGGAAGCTTTCCTTCTTTCTTTCTGATCCACAGCAGTGTAAAGAGCACTGAAGCTATCTATACTGGGGATGTTTAATAGAATCCATTTAAAATACCAACCGGGCTGTTTTTGGAGAGTAACTTTTTGATAACATAAAATTTCTACTATGAAAATAATTTTGTTTCTATTTCAATTTTGGTTGTATTTTTAGTAATTTATATTTTGTTGGAAAATCATTGAGGTTTTCACATTTACTTTTGTAGAACTGAGCAATCACTTACCATTTCAGAATTTTCCCTTGTAGCTGAGAATTTTCCCCATTTTCATATTTTTCTTTCTTTCTTTCTTTTTTTTTTGGCTTCCCCCTTTTCCCTCTATTTGGCAAATTGTTTATTTATAATTTAAATTTTATTGTTTTGATAACATTTAGCTTACCCCCTTTTCTGTGAGGTGGGGGGCATCTCTTGAACTTATTCAATGGCAGTTCTACCATGTCTTGCTTTTGTCTTCTTTTATTTTTACTATTTATCTTCCTGAAATGTCTTCACATTTATTTTATTGCTCTCTCCCTAATATTTTTGAGTGCATACACTATTAATTTCAGTACTTCAGGTGAAATTTCCTCAGAGTATTGTTTTAGCTGTAATATGTAGTTTCTGATATATATTTTTATTATTTTTATATTTTTTATTATTTTTATTTTCTAATATTCTTTTTTGATGTTTTATTTATTAAGTAATCTGTATGTACCACGTGGGGCTCAAATTCATGACCCTGAGATCAAGAGTCGCATGCTCTTCTGTCGGAGCTGCCAGATGCCCCTCTTTTCTTTTTTCTTTTCTTTTTCTTTTTTGCCCCTGTTTTCTTATATTCTGACATTCTGTTTTCTAATTTAGTTTTGGGCCTGAGATTTGGAGATGAGAAAGTTATTAAAATCTGTAGGAATCAGTTGCTTTTAAAAGCAACACTTGCTAGATTGCTTATATTTGTGAAAAAGTCCTTATAAGGTGAGTAGTCGCTATTCATTATTTTCTCTACCAATGCTATTTGATCTTGATCACTTATGATAAATCAAAAGCAAATGAAGCAGAACTCTTTATCTTCATTTCTGCCATACCTCCCCACACTTTGAGAAGTTCCACTTTGTTTTCCTTTCTTATTTAACTTTACTATCCCAATTCATCAGGGGTTGGATTGAGAGTTCAGTTAAATAAAAGGTCCTACCCTTTTAAACTACATCCTTTTGAGAGAAGTTGCGTAGGTTTAGAAATTTAGCTTCTGTGAGGATAGAGACATATAGGACATAAAAGGGAGACAGAGGTGCAGAAATCTACTCTTAAATCTGTGAATTTCATACCAGGGGAAGCCAAATGATTCCAGGCTCCACTGCTAATGTAAGATGCTCTTGGAGTCCCACCAGAAATAATCTGGGCCCATGGGTACAGCACAGAAGGAGCAAAATTGAGAATCTAGCCAAGGACCTCAGAACAGATAAGCATGGACCCCTGCAGGGCATCATTTTCCAAGATGGGCAGTGGTTTCCACTCTGGGAAATGGTCACACTTGGGAATGGTCACACTTCATCCCTTATCTTTTCTATGTGCCACCATGGACATCAAGAGCCTCTCCAACACATTTGCCTCCTTCCTCTGCCCTGTGCCTCCAAGGGAAGGTGTCACTCCCATTCAGAAATGTGGTATCTAAACCCACATTGGTTTTATGAATATTCACATACAACCTATAAAACTGTGCCTTTAGCCCTGAACGTTCCCTGAAGTAATGGATTTTGACTTGTTCCCCCCAATCTTCCCACAATGACTCAATCTCTTGAAAATGCTATGATTCTCAGGAGATTCATTTGGTTCCATTGCCCACACCATCTGCCATTTTCCACCCTGTCCCAATGTGGTGGGTTTTTTCTGGTTGTTTCATTTGGCTAATTGCTGTCCATATCTTCTGTGCCACTCCTTGGGTGTGCATTCTTTTTTGAGACACATCACCAAATCCAATTACTGTAGTGAGCTTCCCCTTCCCCCGGACATTTATTTATTTATATATAAAGGAAAATGACAAATGTGTTTTATATTACGTGCTATCAACTACAGCAGGCCAAGGGGTGTTTCTATGTTGTCTGTTATGGTTTCTATGTTGTCCATTATGGTTTCTATGTTGCCCCTGTGAGCCAGGCTTTCCTTCTATCACCAGCTGGAAGGAATGGCCTGGGCCTCCTTAGTTGGTCAGCTCAGAACAGAAGGAAGAGTACATTACCTACTAGTTCTCCCCTTAAGCAGTTTCCCTTTAATGTCTTTTTGTTTCTTTCTTTCCACATCTTCTTTTTCTGTTAGAGCAAAGACAGCTGTATATGAATCTCAGGGCAGCTCACTCATGTTCCTTATAAATTCCACCAGTACTTGACTTTAGTGCCATACAGTAATAATTGTTATTAATTTAAAGTAATTACTATTGTTTTATAATTAGGAGCTGAAACATTCTAATGTTTAATAACTTTAAGTTCAGTTCTATGTGGTGTGTGTGTGTGTGAGAGAGAGAGAGAGAGAGAGGGAGGGAGGAGAGAGAGAGAGGGAGGGAGGAGAGAGAGAGCAAGAGAGGAAGAATGTATTAGGTTTTTCATTAGTTGGGTCTGCCATCAGCTCATGAAAGGATGTAATATCTCCCAAGTTGAACATCTTCAAGGTATCATCAAATAACCATGACAATAATGATACCAGCTAAATGTTGAATCTTCATTCTATGCCAAAACATCTTCACTAAGCCCTTTATGTATCCCATGTCAGTTTTCACAACAACTCTGTAAGATAGGAATTTTTATTCCCATCTATTTCCCACCCAGGAAACTGAGGGCTCTGGGTGATTAATTCATCTGTAGTGGGACGGAGATAAAGCCCAGAATGTATAACCAAACAGTGGTTGGAATGTCAGAAGGAAAACAATAGCCATTGTTACTTCCCTTTCAAGAGCTTCCCTTTCAAAAGTCTTTGCCCCCAAAACAGCAATAAATCCCCTTCTAGGGCCAGCTAAAAAGTTTGAGGGATCAGAACAGAATCAAGCAATGTTTGGGACAGAAAACCAGTCCTCTTGTCACTGGCCTGCAATTTCTCTCTCTCAAGAGGGCCCTCCTTTCCACCTGATCTATTTTTGGTGATTCAAATTGATATAATTATAGGATTTTAAGTTATTCCCTCTTATTCTGAATGTTAATTTCTATAACCTGTCATTTCCTATTTTGTCTTGTCAAAAAATAGATTGGCTTATTTCCCATATTCATTAAGTGACTTCTAAGTTTTGGTGTGTGACATTATTTTTCAAAGTGAAGTTTCTTTTCATAAGCAATTTATGTTTTCCATCATTTTCTTTCCTCGAAAGTCATTATTTACTGAATAAATAGTAGGTCAAAGCTGAGAAATGCTTCTTGGAATGCGTCAACCTGTAAGTCACTGTATGTTTCCTTAGATGTAAGCCCTTGAATGTAGGTCCCGGCATCCGATTTTTACCTTTTTACCTTACATTAACCTTACAATTAATGCCAGGGTTGCAAAAATCTCTTAAACCCATCTGAGAGAGTTTTTTCTAGGTGCTAACCCCACCTGATTGGCTGTGCTCTGAGCCTGGAAATGTTCAGGAGCAAGTTTGGGGACTCCCGAACTTGCTCCTGAACATTGTGAAATCCTTGCCATAACTACTTTCATCCTGAAGGGTTATTATAGAAAGATCATCTTTTATAACACAGACATTTCAAAGCACACTAAGGACTTTCTTTTTGCCCTGGAAAACACAATGAAGAAACACAGAATCTGCTTCTTGAGTAAGAACTACAAGAAAGACATTTTGTAGTGTTGCACACATGCAGTTCTATGTTCAGAATAATACTTCCCCCAGCAGAAAATCCCAGGAGCCATTGATCTGGAACCACAAGGAGGTGCAGACAATTCCTTTGATGGTAGCCGAGAACTGTAGCTCATGGGAAGGGCTGGAAGCTCTGTGGAGCCCTGAGCTATGAGGGGACCATGCTGCAACTCCTGGGAGAGGTGCCGTCTGAGATCCTGCAGTGTAATTGCCTGGCTGCCCTATAATTTAGGGTGCTGAATGTGATATAAGAGGGTCATTAAATCAGGACATTAACCATGTCAGAAAGTAAATGAGCTCCTTTGTTGGATGAGTTCTGTGGTCTTGGAGTCACCGGGGTAAATCATTCCCGTGAGGACAGCTCCAGGAGGGGTCTGGGCAGGCAAAGTCTGTGGGTCTGTAGTCTGCCCAGAAGGAGTGGGTTTTGTAAACACCACACATGTGTGCACACGTCTATGCACACTCACGTGCAAGCTACGTGCTGCAGCTTATGAGGACACCTTTTGACTTTGACTGAGATCAATGTCTTTTAACAGCGAGCCTGTCTGACCATGAACTGGAACGGGCAAGGGCCCTCCTTTCTAAAGGAAAGCAAGAATGTTCTCCTCTGGGAGGGTCTCTCCACAGAGGCCACGTTGGAGCCAGTGATGACTCCTCTTTAGTGGTTTTGAGTTAGAGCTGCAAATGTTTCCTTGTGATTTCTGAATTTAACTTCAGGTGATGGATCTTAATATTTGACCTCATTTGCAGTTGTTTCCTTTTTTTTTTCCTCCTAGGAGTGTGTGTGTATTTTAAACCGATATTTATTTATACATTTTTCCATGAACCACGTGCCAGACACTGGGCTAGGCCCTTTCATATATGTATATATCTTCTTATCTGAGTCAAGGAAAAATGATCTTCAATCTATAGAGGAAAAAAACTGATATGAAGAGGTGGTAAAATTCTGTGTCGATATTGGCTAGCAGTTAAACCCATTAGACACCTGTAAGCAAAAACAAAAACAAAACAAAAACAAAAAAACCTTAAAAACTAAAAAAATCCTTGACCTCATACCTTATAAAAAATTAACTCAAAATAGATCATGTAAAACTAGAAAGCTTTTAGGGAAAACAGGAGAATATCTTCATGACTTTGGATCAGACAAAAAGTTCTCATATATGACATCAACAAGATGATTGTAGGAAAAACTTCACATTTGAATTTCATTAAAATCAAAATCTTTGGCTCTGCAAAAGGCACTACTATTTATTTATTCATTTATTTATTTATTTAATAATAATTTACTTTATTTGTTCAATGTTCCAAGATTCTTTGTTTATGCCCCACATCCAGTGCTGCATATAATACACGCCCTTAATACCGACCACCAGGCTTGCCCACCCCCACCCCATCTCTTCCCAGACCCTCATTTTGTTTCTCAGAGTCCACAGTCTCTTATGCTTTGTCTCCCTCTCTGATTTACCACAGTTCACATTTCCATTCCTTCTCCCACTGTCCTCCATGTTACTCCTTATGTTCCACAACATACACACAATATGTTGGAATGGATGCTGGAGTTTAAAAAATGGTCATTAGTGAGAAAAACTGAAATTCAAATAAAGTCTGTAGTTTGTACTTTTATACCCATGTTAATTAATTAGTTTTGATAAATGTACTCCAATCACTAAACCACAGTCATAATTAATCTGTTTTTCTGTTGATGGACACTTGCGCTATTTACAGTTTGGAAATGCTACGAATGAAACTGCTCTGAAAATTCTTGGAGAAGCTTTTCAGACCTATTTCTCTTGGGTAAATATCTGAGAACAGACTTGCTGGATCATAGGGTAGTTGTATATTTAATTTTAGAAGAAACCACCAGACTTATTTCCAAGTGGTTATACCATTTTACACTCCAGCCAATAAGCTATGAGTGTTCTCATTGCTCTGTATCCTCACCAAGTACTGGGAGTCTTTTTAAATATTAATGATTCCACAGTTTGGTGATTATGGCCACTGCTGCAATGAACACTGGGGTACATATGGCCCTTCTTTTCACTACATCTGTATCTTTGGGGTAAATACTCAGTAGTACAATTGTGGGGTCATAAGGTAGCTCTACTTTTAATTTTTTAAGGAATCTCCACACTGTTTTCCAAAATGGCTGCATCAACTTGCATTCTCACCAACAGTGTAAGAGGGTTCCCCTTTCTCCACAGCCTCTCCAACATTTGTTGTTTCCTGTCCTGTTAGTTTTGGCCATTCTGACTGATGTAAGGTGGTATCTCAATGTGGTTTTGATTTTAATTTCCCTGATAGCTAATGATGATAAACATTTTTTCATGTGTCTGTTAGCCATTTGTATGTCTTCTATGGAGAAGTGCCTGTGCATGTCTTCTGCCCATTTTTTGATATGGCCATCTTTTGGGGGGGCATTGAGTTTGAGGATATCTTTATAGATCATGGATATCAGCCTTTTGTCTGTAGTGTCATTTGCAAATATCTTCTCCCATTCCATGGGTTGCCTCTCTGTTTTGTTGACTGTTTCCTTTGCTGTGCAGAAACTTTTTATTTTGATGAAGTCCCAAAAGTTCATTTTCCCTTTTGTTTCCAGAAGGCACTATTGAAAGAAAATAAAAAGGCCACAGACTGGGAGAAAATATTTGCTAATCATGTTTTAGATAAATGGCTTATACCCAGAACCCATAAAGAACTCTCAAAACTCACTTGTCAGAAAATAAATGACCCAATTTTAGAAATGGGCAAAATATTTGAGCAAATACTTCCCCAGAGAAGATATAAGAGTAAACAATAGGTACATCAACAGATGCTCAACATCTGGAGAAATACAAATTCGAACCACCTTACAATACCATTCTGCACCTACTAGAATGGTTTAAATAAAAAATACTGACAATACCGAGTACTAGCAAGAGTGTAGCAACAGGGACTCTCCTACATTGATGAGAATGTGGCTATTCTGCATAACAATTTGTCATTGTCTTATAAATGTAATCACATACAGACCATGGGACCCACTCCTACATATTTGTTCTAGAAAAATGCAAACATGTTCACAAAAATCCTTGTTCATGAATCCATAGAGAAACCATCTTCATGACTGTCCCAGAGTGGAATAATCCCAGTGTTGTTGGATGGATGAATCGCCAAACTATGGACATGTATGTATACCAGGAGATACTACTCAGCAGTCAGAAGGAATGGACTTCTGATATACATGGCAACACAGATGTTTCCAAGGCATAGTGCTAATAAAGGAAACCAGTCTCAGAAGCTTCCCTACTCTCTAAATCCACTTACCTGACATCCTGTAAAAGACAAAACTAGAGAGATGGAAAATGGATCAGGGGTTTCCTGGGGTTGGAATGGGGAAAGAGTTTGACTGTAAAGGGGCAGCCTGAAGGATTTGTTTGGGGTGATGGAATTTTCTATAACCTATTGGTGATAGTTACACAAATCTATCCATGGGTGAAAACTCATAAGACTGTACAACAAAGTTAAGTCAATTTGAATGTATGTAAATTTAAATATTAATAATAAAAGCAAATAACCAAAATAGCGGCTAACATTTATTGAGCACTAACTATGTGCCAAGCCCTATATGAAGTGTGGTTGTTTCAAGATTATGTCATTCACTCATTTCAGTCTTGGTCTCTCAGACTGCAGCTTTCTACCACACCTCAGCTGCCTGACTTTTCAGCTCAACTGGTGTAAATCCCAAATCCCAGAACAATTTAATGTTATCACTGGTGACTGCTCTTACAATGACTTTTCCACTTGTTTTTTTACTTTCTTCTTTGGTTTCATGAATCGGTACATGGGGTTTGTTCTTCTACCACGACACCTGGCTTTCTCTGTTTGGGTGGGAGCTATGTGCTAGCTAAGATTGGCAGCTAGCCCCAAGGTGGGCTCAGGTGTGTGCCAGGAGGCTGAGCTGATGGTGGCCATCCCGAGGAGTCAATCCTCTGAGAACACAGAAAAGCAATACCATCTGATTCTCAATACCCCTGTAGTATGGAAAAGGGCCACCCCGATTCATGGGAGGACCCTCTGGTTCAGGGCTGTCTGGGGTGCCTGGAATGAGTCACCGCAGAAGTTAGGGCTCAGTAAGACGAGCCTTGCCCTGACATGGATAAAAATTAAAAGCATTCCGCACAAAGTCTATAATTCTTGCAAACGGTGCAGGAGGGGAGCTTTATTTGGTCAGAGTCAGATGTTGATTTTAGAGCCCTAATGTGATTCAGGCAAGGTACTGGAGTTGATTTGTGGCTGCAGGTGACTCTGCCTGGACTCATTGGAACATGGCCAGATGAGGCATGCTGGTGGCTGCCCAGACCATCCAATCCTGAGGGTGGGCAGATGTCCATGAGTTTGTCCATCTGCACTTGCCCCCTCCCGTATGTTTCTGACCTAGCTGGTTGTAACTCCAAGCTCTCCGTGGTATTCTGTGAGTCTCCTCAGTCTGCCATGAAGGTTGTGGGGCCCTGGCAAGGTGTGTGGGGAAGACTTGTGTTTTGAGACTGGCCAAAAGCATTTCCCTGGGTGGAAAGACCACTGTGTATAGACAAATCAAGTGAGATATATGAAATCTGAAACAGCGTTTGTAAATTGGGTGGGATTTCAAAGGCCTAAATTCCAGAAATAGCCAACCAAAGACAGAGACATGTTTACAGAGTGTTGAGATGCAGGGACTGTCTCACAAAGACAGAAAAGGCAGGACAATTAAATGACTTGGGGACAGGAGAGCCCTGCTTTAATTTATTTTCTCAGGGGAAGCATGCAGTGGATAGGATTACTGCCATCACACAGAGCAGAAGATGAGGCCATTAGGTGAACAGAGAGCCTTTTGGGTGGGCAGGGGGTGTTCACCCACACTCCCGGAAACCTCCAGAGCTTCTGGTCCCCCCAACCCCAACCCTGGGGAGGCAGGTTGTTTGGCAGGGCACAAGAGCCAGGCTGCATGGTGAGGCAAACTTATATACTGTATATCTTTGTGGGGCACTGGGAAACCCCTGGAAGTCTCAGCTCTTATGTTTGTAAATGGGAGGTTATAAGAATAGTGCCTGCCTTATTGTAAAAATTCTACAAATATGGGCATAGTCTATGTGTAGGTTAATGGTCTATGTACATGCTAATAATCTATATGCAAGTTCACATTGTATGTACATGCTAAGAGTCTATGTACACACTGTCTATGTAGATGTTAATGGTCAATCTATGTGATGCTAATAGTGTATGTGCATACTACAGTCTGTGTACATGCTAACGATCTATGTACCTTATAATGATCTATGTGCATGCTAATAATCTATTTGCATGCTAACAGTCTATGTACATGCTAACGGTCCATGTATATGCTTATGGTCTATGTGTATGCTAATGGTGTATGTACATTTTAATGGTGTATGTGCACGCTAACAATCTATGTACATATTAATGGACTATGTGCTAACAATTTGTGTTTACATGCTAACAATCCATGTGCATGTGAATAGTCTATGTACATGCTAATGTTCTATATGCATGAAAACAGGCTATATACATGCTAATGGTCTATGTACATGTTAAGGTCTATGTATATGCTTATGGTCTATGTGCATGCTAATGGTGTATGTACATTCTAATGGTCTACATACATGCTAATGAACTATGTGCATGTTAACGGTCCATATCCATGCTAATAGTCTATGTACACACTGTCTATGTACATGTTGATGGGTCTATGTATGTGCTAACATTCTATGTGCATGCTTATGGTCTATGTGCATGCTAATGGTCTATGCATATGCTAACGGACTATGTACACGTTAATGGACTATGTGCATGCTAACAATCCATGTGCATACTAATAGACTATGTACATGTTAATGGTCTCTGTGCATGCTAACAGTGTATGTACATGCTAACAGTCTGTGTACATGCTAATGGTGTATATACATGCTAATGATCTATGTATATGTTAACAGTCTAGGTGTATGCTAACAATCTATATGCATGCCAATAGTCTATGTACATGCTAATGTTCTATGTGCATCCTAACAGTCTATATGCACGACAATAGTCTATGTATGTGTTAGTGGTCTATGTGCATGCTAACAGCCTATATGTATGCCAACAGTCTATGTACATGCTAACAGTCTATGTATGCACTGTCTATGCATATGCTAATTATTTATGTGAATGCTAACAGTATGTGCATATTAACACATGCAATTGTAATGCAAAGAAGGTGGACCAGCAGAGTGACTGGGGCGGACTGCCCCAGGTTCTTCTCTTGGCAGCTCTGCAAACTGGCTTGCTAGTGCTGGGCTAAAGTGCATGGGAGTGGACACAGAGAACTTGTAGCACAGAATTTATAATTTACAATTAACACTACAATGTGCATTACTCTATCATAACACCCACATAACCATTCTGTTCTCATGGGAAGCTTTCACTGCTTTTTGCCAAACTCTTATGTATCCATAATAAATGAGCATGGTTCTTACATGATTGTTAGTTGGTACTTGCATTTATGTTAACAAGGAAGACAAAAGTGAAAACAAGAAAGCATTTTTCTGGAACTCCATTTATTTTGTTCAAATGATTTGAGCGACACCTTTGCTGCATCCAATATTAGTTTTCAAATGCTGGAAGAATAAATATTTCCTTGCTTTATTCCTACTATTCACAATATGAAGGCTTTAAACACAGCACACTTTAAAGTTTAACCTGCATTACTAACCACTTCTTCATTATTTTTGTAAGTCCGAACAATCAAAATAACAAGCCAAGTCCTGATTGGCAGTTTTTGTCAATTTCACAGGGTAAGTACTCCCACCCTGACCCATTTCCAGTTACTAAATGTAACTGAACACAGAGCTGGGGAAAGATGTGTGATAGCATCCACTACATGCTTTTACCATCCAAGTGCAAAAAAACCTAAATAATCTCAAGAACATAAATATTAGTAAAAGGAGGCAAAATGGAGATGGATTTTGGAATATTTACTTTCATTTTTAGTACGATTTCTTTAATTATTAGTTTGCGTAACTCAATTTTTCACAGTGACTGTCTTTAACAATAGCTTACAACATTATTTAAATATTTAATATTTAACAGTTGGCTCCCATGTGCTGATGCCAGCCAGCTCCCTTGGGCCACCGCATGAGAGAGCCTTCCTGCCCAGATTTCCCACCCTGCACCAATTCCCACAGACATTTTTTAAAGCCTGCTATACAGATGTGACCTTTGATTTTTCTTTGTTGCTGTCTTATACGTCCCCTTTGCCTTTTTCTTCATTGGCTCTCATTTCCTAGAACCCACATCTTTCTCTTTCTTGGCTAATTCTCTCATTTTTGTGCATCACATCCTATAGTAGCTTTCTGAGGAAAGGGAAACAGCATTTTTCCGTCAGATCATCTGTGAACACATTGAATGGAATTTCACTTGTCTCAAGTCTTAACCATTCATTTGAGATATGCTTTGTAACCATCATTAGTTAAAACCATCACTCGCTGTACCTTGTATTTCTGAACATTTTTTCAACAAAGGCTGAGAATCCACTATGTTGTATTATTTCCACCCTCCTTATTATAGTAATGAATGTTCTTTTGCTACTTAAAATTTTTCATCTGAGGTACTATGCTTTTCAAGTTTCTGACAATTTTACCTTGCAAATTCCATCATGAAAACAACAGTCATCTGAGGCTTGTTTGACTTCTTTTCTGTCCCCGTCTCAAACCCAACACAGCATGTTTCACTCGCCATAATGTGTCATTTGTGCGGTAACATCTTTAAAGACAATGCTGATATCTGACTTTGCATGTGGCTTGTGTGCTGGCTTTTAAAATGTGTTCAGCTGAGATAAGGCATTATTTATTGGCCCTGTATTCTTGATTTATACACAAATTTCTTCCTTTAAAATGAAGGCATGTGACTTAATGATAGTTTAGAAACTTCTGGAGTTCTGTTTTATGAATAATCTTTGGGTGACTTTATTTGGGGGAATCTGTGAAAATAGGAGAGCAGTGGAGGAAGCAAGACAGGGGAGAAAGAAGGGGAAAGTAGAAGGTGAAGGAAAGGTCATAAGAAGTCAGTTGCTTGATGTGGAATCTACAAAGAAAAGAGCTTTTCAGAAATAGGTAAAGGAATCTTTCTGGGTTTCCAAAAATTGTGGAATAAAATCCTCTACATTTCAGCAAGTTCAGTTTAGGTCTGTGATCTGTTTATGTATGGAGTTTCATCCTGAGAATTGGGGGTCAATGAGAAGCATTTAAAATGCTAACAGCATTGGAGATTATCCTTCAATAATACCCAAGAAGTATTAAGACTGGAACTTATCCCAGTTTTCTGTGTTCATAGGGATCGGAGCCACCCCTGGAAAGGAAGCCACCTAGCGAGGAACAAATTTCTTGAGGGCATTTGCCTCCATGCGCTGTGAGGCTGGTAGAGTTGGCCTTCAGACACCTGAAATTTGGCAGTTTCCTGTTTCCTCATCCCTTACTCATTAATAGTCCCTTCCCATTGAACCTACTAACTGGCATCCTCGGTGTATGTTCTGGGGCGGCCTGACTGCTGGCCTGACTCCCTCCTGCTGCTCATTCCCAACAGTGCTCAGGGTTTCTCCATCCTCCCCAGGATGACAGGACCCAGATTGTGTTTTTCCTCCCTACTGGGGCTCTTCTGACCCTGCATCCATCATCCCTCCTCCATGCCCTCTTCTAATGCACCCCAGGCCTCAAACTGGATCACCATGGATTGGAACCATGCCAGAACCAGTCTGAGGCCTGTGGGCTCTTGTCAAGGGAGTTGTGTTCCCCAAGAAAGAGAAGGTCCCACATTTCTTCATCCCCTTTCCTGGGCTCCTCTGGTGGCACTCCCAAACTTAGAGCTCAGCTGTGAGCCCTGCCCATTCCTACTGCCACTCCTAAAGCCAACATGGGACACAGAGGGTGTGGGCTGCCCAGGTGGACCCATGCCAGAGGGAGATGGGGGACCCCTCAGGGCAGTTGGGAGTAGGCAGGGCCAGAAGGTGAAAATTGATGAATATAGGCAGGGCTGGTATAGAAACAGAACAGGTGAAGGGGAAGGTGGTACAGGTACAGTTCAGGTGCTCAGACATGTGTCTTCTGAGTGCCTGGGGAAGCAACGTAGCTAAACAGTCCAGCATTGAGGTAGACAGATGGGACACCTGTCCTCAAGAGTGTCTGTGGTTAGATCACCAGGGAAGACGTTCACTGGGGTTCATGTCTCTCCCCCAACTGGGAGCATGGCATTGCTTGCACTTGTCTCCAAAGTCTGAGCTGACCCCCTCCCCTGCAAACAAGAGCTTCACAGGAACTGCCTACTGTTCCAGGGAAAATCTACTCTTCCTGTCATTGGCTCCAGGGGCAGCTTCTGCTCTGCGCAGTTCGCATGGTAATTTTCATCACTCTGAGAGATCTAGGGTGGCTTTGAGCCATGATGTGGAGCTCTAATTTGTATATAACTATTCACACGTGGCTGTCAAAGCTATTCACTCATTTCTGCCAGGCTCCCATTGACTCTTACCAAGTGGTCTCCCTTAGAGTCGGCATATGTGTGTGCATCTTGAAAGCTGAACAGCCTCTTTTAGCCTGTGCAGCTCTTCACCCTTGGTGTTGTCGGGCTCTGGCTCCCAGGTTAGCCTGAGGTCCTGTGGCCCCGGTGTCCACAGATTCCCCTAGAGTGTGCTGCCTGCTGGTGGGAATGTTGTTCTGCCAGCCACCTCTATACTTGCTTATTCTGCTATGGTACAGACTGGGACAGAAGAGACGGTCCCTCTCTGACCGAGGTCTCAGTTTGCTAAGATGCTCCTTGTCTTGCCTCAGTGGCCCCAGCAGACAATCCTCAAACATCACAGTCAAAAATCAGGACATTTCCCGGGGTCTGGCTTACCCATGACCATTGGATCACATGCTCTATTCATTACAAAGGCAAATTATCCATATCACCAGCCTGGTGCTGGAATCCACTTTTCTGTTGATGGAAACTGCAGATTTACATGAATTTAAAAAATGAATTCAAAGTTGCTTATGAGAGGCTTTGCAAAGAAAATTTGGGGGGAACCATTTATGCTCTCAAAATGAAAAATGAGAAGGGTGGTTTCTCAACCATCAGTGATTTGACTTGGTTTACTATGAATCCATTTTCATCTCTTTTGAATTTCATTTTTATCTAAAGAGGGTAAGCCAAACTAATGAGTAGCATCAAGAAGCAATGAGAACATTTCCACTAAAATGAAGTGTTTTTCCTTTGAAAGCCCCCTCCCCTTTATATTCAGAGGCAGGAGGAAAATTCCAGGGATGAAGAGAAGACAGGGGGGTGGTTAAAGATTGTCCTGGGCTTTAATGTGATTTTAGAAAGGATTCCAATCTTAATTTTATTCTTCTCCAAAGAAGAACACATTTTCTACTTCTACCTAATGGTATTGACCTAACTTTTCTAAAGAGTGGGTATAGAACATATTAGATCCTTTGTAATCCCATATAATCTAGCCACAAACTGAGGCCTCCTGAGTAACCACTAATTGGTAATAGTTACTTTGGGGAATTGTTGAGAAATAGAGTAAAAGAAAATGAATTTCCATAAAAGCCAGAAATGAAACAGGTGTGCTTCTAAGGCAGAAACCCAGGGAGCTCATTCCTGAAGTCATCCTCCAAGGGGAGTGTTGCTGGGGTGCTGCAGACACTGACTCAGTGAAAACTTATAGTTTACTGATAGATTAGCCTGGGGATAAGTACTTCTGAGATCTATGAATTATAGGATTTAAGTTCTGCAGATTTTTGGATATCTGATGTGGAATGTTTGAGGAAATAACTTCTAGATCCAACAACTAAAAAAAAAGTTGAAATGATAGAAGATTGCCTGCAGCAACAGGATTGCTGTTTGGCAATAGTTTCCTCTGAGAAAATATGATTATTGGAGACTCAAAAGACACTTTCCTTTTGAAAAGGAGTACTTCACTACCTAAGTGTGACTTGTGTGGTCTGGGACAAAGGTAGTGATAAAGAAACACTGCAGGCACCTCATTTGTACTGATCTAGGAAGTTTGTTGTGACTTAACAACTGCTCACGGGGTTGAAATTGCAACTCTGAGACTGATTTCTTTTCCTAATTGTTGGCTTTTGTGGTCTCCAGATATTGAAGGCAGGACAATTCCGTGGCACAGCTGTCAGGGGACAGAAGTCCTGCGGTGAGGATGCCGTCATGGATCCTTGATTCTTACCTCCCCAACACAGCAAGGGAGAAAGCAGTGTGCACACAGACAAGTCAGGATGCTTCTTCAGGCTGACATTTTCAACCATGATTGTGGAATCCAGGAAGAATTCCATGATGGCTCCAAGATTCCCAGGGGCCTTAAACTTTTAAGAGGAGCCATGCTAAGTTGGGAAGCAATTCCCTGACACTGGAAAAGCCAGAGAAAAATGCCTCTGTCCAAGGCAAAGGCAAACCAGAGTGTGCTTTCTCTCACTCAAATGGTGTCAGCTTTCCCTGGTACCATAGTCTTCTGAAGGTAATGAGCCAGACGAGAAGGAGTAGACTCATTTCTCCTATTCCTCTCATACAGACAACCAAAAACCCTGGTTATAATACAAACAAACATAGGAAGCCTCTGAATAGTGAGAGAGAAAAAAAGAGCAGACTGGCTAAAGATCTTGGGCTTTGAGGAATGATATGATAGTGTGTTCCTGGATTTCTTTTTTGTCTCTTATATGTACTGGATTGGGTTCTGGAAAAGTTTTTAACTGAGAAACATCAATAGGTCCAGATTTTTTGAAGTCCCAAGAAAAGCCTTGTCTCTCCAGCCAAAGGACAAGGAAAAGCGCTGCCTAGTCATTTTTATTAATTCCCACACAATTCCAGCTTCTCCAAGTCCCCAAGCACCAGTGGAAGCTGAAAGGTAAGCCCTGGCTTCCACTCCTTGCCCAGCAGTAGCAGGTGTTCAACAGGCCAACTTGGGGGATGGACTTCCACCTACACAGAAGTGGCAGATCATATTCTTTTCCCAGAGAGTCAGGTGAATTTCACAGTGAAGGAAGTGGAGAAAGGAACTTTTTTTTTTTTTTAATTTTTTTTTTTAAGATTTTATTTATTTGACAGAGAGAAACACAGCTAGAGAGGGAACACAAGCAGGGGGAGTGAGAGAGGGAGAAGCAGGTTTCCCGCAGAGCAAGGAGCCTGATGTGGGGCTCGATCCCGGGTCTCCGGGATCATGACCTGAGCCGAAGGCAGTCACTTAACCAACTGAGCCACCCAGGCGCCCCAGAAAGGAACTTTTTAAACCTGTAGATGAAATGAGCCCAAGTGACCCACATATAAAACTTCATAATTAACATGACAAAAGGTTTGAATGTTATGGCAGGGACTATCACCTAGGTCTTCAGTTTAGCCTCAAGGTAATACAAATGAAGCAGACTGGGCCTGTGTGCTAAGTCTAAACAGATGACTGCCTGGTAAAATGGAGGCTTTTAATAGAATCCAGAGTCTTACAATTCCCAAATGTCCAGGGTATAATTTTTAAAAGTCATTTATTATACCAAGAACCAGGGAAAATCACAACTTGAGAAAAAACAATCAACAGATGCTAACACCTAGGTGATTCAGATGTTGTGATTTTCTGACAAGTACTTTAAAGCAGCCATCATAAAAACACTCTAATAAGTAATTAGGAGCACTCTCGAAAAAAATTTAAAAATGGAGTATATCAAGAAGGAAAGAGAAAATATAAAAAGAATTAGGTGGAAACTGTAGAACTGAAAAATATAAATAACCAACATTTTAAGATTCTGGATGCAGTTGATATAAAAAAGAGGTAATGGAGGAAATAATCTGTAAACTTGAAGACAGATGGATAGAGATTACCCACTTTTGAAAAAAAGACAGAAAATAGACTGGAAAAAAAAATGAAAAGAGCCTCAAGGACTAACATTCATGTTATCCAAGAAGAAAGGAATGGGGCTGGAAAAATATTCAAAGAAATAATACCTGAAATTTCCCCAAATTTGGAAAGGGACATAAACCTAGATTCAAGAAGCTTAGTGAATCCCAAATGGGATAAATAAATTAAAAAAAAATTCCATGCCCGGACATATCGTAATCAAACTTTTGAAAACAAAGAACATGGGAAAAGCATATAGAAATGATATATTACCTGTAGAGGAAGAAAACTTGAATGACAGTGCCTTTCTTACTAGAAATTACTAAACCCAGACCCAGGGAAGTTTGGCCACCCCAGCAGTGTCCCGGCTGTCTCGGCAGGTCTGATGCTTTAGTACATCTGGTGTCAGACCATTTTCTAAGCTCTTGAGGCAACCTCTTCAGGTATATGGTATCGAAGGACACTATGCCACTGCTCTTTATTCTGCTGCATCTAAACAGAATAAACTGGAACAAGTAGAAAAAGAATTGTTGAGAGTAGCACAAATCTTGAAGGAAACCAAAATGTCTGCTTCCATTATGAATCCCTACGTAAAGCACTCTGAAAGTGAAAAGTTTAAATGACTTGAGATCAATGGAGAAGTTCTCTCCTTTCACATCCGACCTGATCAATTTGCTTGCTGAGAATGGTTGCTTGGACAATACCCCTGGAGTCATAGCTGCCTTTTCAACCATGATAAGTGTCCACCATAGAGAAGTAATGTGCACACTGACCCCACTGCATCTCCTTTAGATGAAGACACTCTTACTGAATTAAAAATAGTCCTGAAGAACTTCCTAAGTAAAGGTCAACTATTGAAATTGGAAGTTAAGATCAATCTGTCAATTGTGGGTGAAATGATTGTTCATATTAGCGAGAAATATGTTGATACGTATGAGAAAACCAAGGTACAGAAGCTGAGCAGGGTCATATCAGAGGTTTTCTGAAAATGTTGATTTTCTGTCAGTGAAAATTCCTGAACTTGGAGCAACAATAAAATGCTTCCTGAAAAGAAAGTGGCACATTTTTTAGGTGCTGAAGGAAGAGAATTGTCAACTTAGAATTCTATATCCAGCAAAAATATCCTTCAGGAATGAAAAGACAATAAATCCAGTCTATGTTGGGGACGGTGCATGATCCGCCCTTCCCTCCATGCCCAAGCCACCAGAAATTCTGGTGGAGGTACCTGTGAATATGAATGAAAGCCCAGAGGGGCTTTCCCTGCCTAGAATCTGAAAAGCCACTTACCCTGTGGGTCAGGGCAATATGTCCTTGGTGTGCTTATTCAAGACATAGTTCCATTTAATCCTCCTCCCCAGTAATCATATCTCTGTATCTCTTATCTGTATTTCTTGATCCCTCTGCCTCAATGGTCTCAACTTCTGTGAGTTTAAGCAATCACTCTGTACCTTGCAGTAACAATACTAATCCTGTCTCTAGGGTGGGTGCAAAAGCAGTTAAAGATTTAACAGCACCACCCAACTTCCTCACGTGGGAATAATAAAAGACTGGGACCCTTGACAGTAAGATATAGAGAGAGGAAGACTGAGGGAGGAAGAAGGAAAGCAGAGCGAAGAGACAAAGCCATGAGACTGAGAGTCTGAGAGACGGAGACACAGACACAGAGAGAAAGACAGAGAGCCTGCGCAGAGAGAGGCAAAGGAAGAGAGAGCGAAGCAAGAGAGAGTGGAGCAAGAGATAGACAGAAAGAGAGACTGAGACAAAGGCTGAGAGCTTGCAAAGCAAGAGACTGAAACTGAAAGAGAAGCAGAGAGAGCAAGATAGACAGAACCAACTGTTTGCCTAAAGCTAGATTGATGTAACTAAAAGGCTTTAAATAAAGAACCCTGAAGACACAGTTTTCAGGAGAGGAGATCCCCACGCCACTCTTCGAGTCCAGTCTCCTCATTTTATCACCGAATCCGTCACCACCTTCGGGGAACCCTGACCGACCATTACCGTTGCCGGGGCCGGCTCCCGGTAAGTCTAAGATAAAGAAAAGATAGAATTTGTTACTAGCAGACCTACCCTGGAAGAATGACCAAAGGAAGTTCCCTTTTGTTTTTTTTCTGAGAGAGATAAAGACCTCACAAATTAAGGCAAAGGGCAAGGGGGAAGGGAGAGGGATATTCTTAGGCAGGCTCATCCCCAGCACAGAGCCCAATGTGGGGCTTGATCCCATGAATCTGAGATCATGACCAGAGTTGAAATTAAGAGACAGACACTTTTTCGACTGAGCCACACAGGCACCTCAAAAAAAAAATTGTCCTCAATGATCACTACTGTTCTATGATGTGCTATTATCCCATTTCACTGATGAGGAAATTGTCATTAAATCTTGGCACAAGACTGGGTAGCTAATAAGTAAGAGACCAGGGTCATTCATCAAGCATTAGGTAGTTTTTCTATTCTAGACTTAAAAAAAACAGAGCTGAAAGGCAAAGAAAGTGGACTTGAAGGGGCTTGAAGGTTAGAACAGTGGGTTCTGGAAAAGTTGTCAGATTTCTGGGATGGCCCCATCCTGGAACTCAGAGCCTGAGCCCTGACCCACAGCTCTGATCTCCCCAGCTCTAGTGCTCACACTCAGGAGAAATCCCACATATTTGATGACACTAAGGACTTTCTGTTACAAAATTAAATGTGGTGATGATATTGTGTCTATTTTTTAAAATGAGGCTTGAACTTTCTGCACATTCATATTTCATTATTTGTTGACAGAATGGTATGATGTCTGGGATTTTCTTTGAAATAATTCAGTAAGGGGGAGTGGAGTGGGTGTCAGATGTAGATTTAAGAAGTTTATCCATGACTTAATACTTTGTTGAAGCTGGTGATTGCTGTGAGTAGATTCGTTTGTCTAGTCTTTCTGCTTTGGAGTGTATTTGAAAATTTCCATAATAAAATGCTTTTAAAAAAGTGATCCTAAAAGATAAATTGGAAAGAAACAAGAAGTCATGTGCTCAAGGGAGGAAGAGAGACCAAGTCAAGTCCCCCCAGGGTTTGTGGGGAGCAGGTGGGAGGGATGCAGTTGATGGGCTGACCAGACATACCTGAGTTTTGAGTGTTCTTGGGCATGAAGCAGCAGAGTTTTCCCAATCTCTGTTGCTAAGCTTGTCCATTTCTCAGTCCACGATGACTGGAAGCCCAGGCCCAAGGTGAGCCATATCTGCCAGGGGTCCTTCCAAGAGACTATATCATCTTTGAGGAGCTGGAGATCTGACACAGGCACCCCAAATCTTATGGACACAAAGGGAACAAGACAAAAGTCTGTCCCACACTGGGCTGCATCATTTTCAAGTTTTGTCCTTTACCCCCTCACCTTCCTACCCCCACATCTTTCTCATAGCCAGCTGGCACTTAAATACTCAAGTCCTTTATCTTTTAACATTCCATTCCTGTTCCATTCTTTCTCCAAAACCATGTCTGTGCTAGAATGGCCCCTCTCTGCCAGCTCACTAAAATGCTCTCCTTCCCAACTCTTAAAACATTGCTGATGTATATTCCCACTAATAAATTCTCCCAATATTTAGATAAGGGCTGTTGATTTCTTACCACAATTCCTTCCTTCCACATTCTTCCACCAAACACATTAACCCATTTGCTTTTCACTAATATAAAAATGGAAACCCTCAGTTTATTAACTGATGCCTGTTTCTAATATTTTGATCTGGCAGTGTGGTCTGGGCTGATGTGTTAGCTGCCAGGATGTAGGATTCTTACCAGTTTTTTTTTAACTCAGTGTGAGAAACTCAAGAAAAGGTACATACTCAGGCACATGACAGATGCTCTGAGAGAGGAGGATAATCTTGTGAAAGGAATGATGAACATGGTGAGATGTAGGGTGTGCCTTTACCTGCTCCTTTGTGCCCCTTACCTGCTCCTTCTGTCAGGTCCCAGTACATTGATGTTACCTCCTCATTAGAATCACCCTAAAGTCCTATATTCTAAATGCCTCCTTCCCTCAGTCCTATCTCTCCAGGGCTCTCCTTCTTGATGGAACAGCCAATCACTTCTGTGATGATGACCTAGTGGATTACTCCATCCTGGTTAACATTTGCATGTTAGTAACTTGGTCCAAAGTATAAATATTATAGACATTTGAGGCACCTTGGAGACTGATGGAGAAGATATTTCAGAGAGTAGGTGATTTCTAGAGCCCTTCATATCAACCCATGCGGGCTGCTGAGGGAAGTTGGCACAGTGTTCAATTTATAAATCACCCAGCAAAGAGTGACAAAACAAAACATTGGCAAGTCATCTCCAACTAGTTGTGACGGCTTTATAAAAATAAGACTCATATGAAGAATATGGGAGCCTTCCTGAAAAACTAGTCTCAGGTTGAACACCATCCTCAGATACAACTGGATTTACATCTTAGGAGGTAGCTGGGATGGAGTCCTTTTACTTCAGGGCTCCACAGTTTGGGAGGGATTTCTCCATGGGCTTTGTTGGGGAGCAGATAGACTGTTAGAAAGAGGATAAGACAGAAGTCTTCCAGCTCCATAATCTTGGGATCCTTCTAAAGTATGCACTGGGATTCTTCAGTGAGCTCCCACATGCTATATCATAGTGAGATAATTGGAAAAGGTAAAATTTCTAATCCTGAACACTACCAGTCAAATATCTCCCACAGGGCAGACGCAGATTACTAGAGGGTACCTCCTTCCCTTCCTCTCCAGTTTCGGCTTCCTCACGTCACTGAAGGATCTCCTGGCCTAGCAGCCTTGGCCTTGGGCCTAGAAAGCATCATTGTGGACAGCTCAGACTTGAGGCTGATGGTTCAGATAATTGGACAATCTAGGCCCAAATGCCAGTTTCCAAAACCAGAGAGATTTCTGTGCAGTTTGACCTATCATTTAAGCCAGACAGAAAAGCTTTGACATTTCTCCCCCACTCCCTCTTTTTAAACAATGTAAATGCTATTCCTCATCTAATTATACCCAAGAAATATGACAACTGTAATTTTAGGAATCCAATGCCCACAAAACATTTTGTAAAACCTACAGTCTCTATTCATCAATAAATTATGTATAATTAAGCATTCTAAAATGATTTTTTCTTTCCCCCTCATTTAAAAGATTTCTAGCCCATTGTTAAAAGTTTCATGTTACATAATGACTTTTAGAGATTTGAGATTCATATGTATGTGTGTATGTATATGTATGTGTGTGTATCTACATGTGTATGTATATATATATATAAGATATATATATTATAACAGATATATACAACTCAAAACATAAATTTTTAGTGCTTTAGTTCATCCACAAAATTGACTTTTCTTTGTGCATAATTCTGGGAGTTTTTACATATGCATAGATTCCTATAACCACCATCATAAACAGAACACAGAATAATTCCTCCAACATTCCCAAGAAATTCCCTGAGTTGCCCATCTGTAGTCAAATCTTCCTTTTGCCCTTAACACATAACAACAGGCTACCTGTTCCCATCAATACAGTTTTGCATTTTCCAGAATGTCATATAAATGGTATCACATGGTGAATTTTTCAAAAGATTTATTTATTTATTTGAGGGGGAGGGGCAGAGGAAGAGAAACTTCACGCAGACTCCCTGCTGAACACAGAGCCTGACATAGGGCTCTCCGCTCCTTCCACTATCATAATGCCCTCGAAATTCATCCAAGTTGTCATGAACACTAATAGCTTGTTATAAAAAACTGCTGAACTATTTTCCAGGGTGGGTGTACCATTCTGCATTCCCACCAACAATGTACGTATGAGAGGTCCAGTTACTTTTCAACCTTACCAACATTTGGTATTATTTACATTTTTTAATTTGTTTACTTTTTGCCAAGTGTGCAGTGATATGTCACTGTGGTTTTAATCAGCATTTCCCTAATAGTTACAGCTATTGAGCACTTGTTCATGTGTTCATTTGCTATCCATATATCTTCTTTATAAATTATGTGTTCAAATGTTTTGCTTATTTTGTTATTATTTACTCTTTGTTGAGAGTTTTCTATGTATTCTGGATACAAGTCCTTTGATATGTGATTTGCAAGGATTTTCTCCTAGTCTATGGTCTGTCTTTTTATTTTTTATTTTTATTTATTTTTTTAAAAGATTTTATTTATTTATTTCACAGAGAGAGAGATCACAAGTAGGCAGAGGGGCAGGCAGAGAGAGAGGAGGAGGCAGGCTCCCTGCTGAGCAGAGAGCCTGATGCTGGCCTGGATCCCAGGACCCTGAGATCATGACCTGAGACGAAGGCAGAGGCTTTAACCCACTGAGCCACCCAGGCGCCCTGTCTTTTTATTTTTTTAATAGCAGCCTTTGTAGAGCAAAAGTTTTAAATTTTGATTAGATTTCATTTATCAATTTTTTTTCTTTTATGTAAAGAAAAGTTTCCTTTTAGTATTGTATCTAAGAATTCTTTGACTAACCTAAAGTCATGAAGATTTTTCTCCTAAAAGTTTTATAGTTTTATATTTTGTGTTTATTTTTAGGTCTATAATCTTTTTTTTAAGATTTTATTTATTTATTTGACAGAGAGAGAGATCACAAGTAGGCAGAGAGGCAGGCAGAGAGGAGGAAGCAGACTCGCTGCTGAGCAGAGAGCCCGATGCGGGCCTCGATCCCAGGACCCTGAGATCATGGCCTGAGCTGAAAGCAGAGGCTTTAACCCACTGAGCCATCCAGGCACCTTAGGTCTATAATAGTATTTGAATTAACTTTGTAATATGGTGTGAGGTGAAGATAAAGATTCTTTTTTCTTTTTTGCACATAATGTTAAATTGATCCAGAATCATTTATTGAAAAATATGTCCCTTCTCCACTGAATAGCTTTTGCAACCTTGTCAAAATTCAATTGGCCATATTCATGAAACCTATTTCTGGATTTTCTATTCCATTCCACTGATGTGCATGTTTATTCTTTTGCCAATACCATACTGTATTGATCATGGGAGTTTCATTACATTGTTTAAAATCAAGTAATATGAGTCCTTGAATTTTGTTCTTCTTTTCCAATATCATTTTGGCTGTTCTAGTTCATTAACCTTTTCATATACACTTTAGCATCAACTTTTCTATATGTACGAAGAACCTTGCTGTGATTAAATCTATAAATCAGTTTAGGGAGATTGACATTTTAAGTAATTCTTTCAATCCATGAGTATAGTGTGTCACTCTCTTTATTTAGGTCTTTTTTGATCTTTTTTCATTGCATTTGTTACTTTTTCGCATATAGATCCTGCACATATTTTGTCATATTTATATCTATTTCATTTTTGGAAGTTATTATAAATATTACTGTTTTGTTTTTTTTTAATCAGTTTCCAGGGGCTGTGGGGTGGCTCAGTGGGTTAAGCATCTGCTTTCAGCTGAGATTATGATCTTAGGGTCCTGGGATGGAACCCCACATCAGGCTCCCTGCTCAGTGGGGAGTCTGCTTGTCTCTCTCCCTCTGCCCCTACTTCATACACTCTCTTTATCTCCTGCCTAAATAAATAAAATCTTTTAAAAATCAGTTTCCAATTGTCTATTACTATCATATGGAAATACAAGTGATTTTTTTGCATTGTTTTTACAGGCTATGACCTTGATAAACTCAATTTTTAGTTCTAGGAGCTTATTTTTAAAGTAGGTAGTTTGAGAGTTTCTACATAGATAGTAATTTTATCTCTGAATGGGAATAGTTTTATTATTTATTTCAAATCTGAATGTCCTTTAACTCTTTTTCTTGCCTTATTACATTTGCTAGCATTAGGTAGGCTCTTGAGTAGGAGTAGTAAAAATAGAAATCTATGCCTAGTTCCCAGTATTAAACTAGTCTTTCGTTAATTAGAATTAGTTGTTTTGTATATTCCCATTATCAGATGGAAGAAATTCACTTCTATTCTTAGTTTGTCAATTTTTTAAAAAATTCATGTTATAAAAATATAATGATAAATTATGATTATTAATGACAGTCTGTGGGGGGCTGGGGGTGTCCTCTCAGGTATTAAACAGGTATTATTTCTGGTATTAAACAGAGCACTGATGGCATTGCTTCTGATCAGAGAACTCACTTCCCAGCAAATGAAAGGTCACAATGGGCCCATGTTCATGAAATTCACCAATCTTACCATGTTCCCCCATACTGAGTTGGCTGGCTTTATAAAATGGTAGAATGGCCTTTTGAAGACTCAGTCTCAGTACCAGCTAGACAGCACTACCTTACAGGGCTGGAGAAGGTTCTTCAGAAAGATGTATATGCTCCAGATCAATGTCTAATATGTGTTACTCGTTTCTCCAAAGCCAGGATTGGAGTCCAGTAAATCAACGGCTAGAAAAGGAAGTGACACCATTCACTACTACCCTTAGTGACCCAGTCGTGAAAGTTTTGATTCTTGTTCCAGCATTATACTCTGCTAGCCTAGTGGTCTTAGTTCCAGAAGAAGAAATGCTTTCCCCAGGAGATACAACTATTTCATTAAACTGTACATTAAGACTGCCATCCAGCCATTTGATCTCCTCATTTCTCTGAATCAGTAGGTAAAGAAGGAGGTTACTCCACAGATTGAGATGATCAATGCTGACTACCATGAAGAAATTGGGTTGCTACTCTACAAGGAAAATTAGGAAGAGTATGTCTGGAGTACAAGAGATTCCCTACAGTGTCTCTTCGTACCACTCTGCCCTGTGATTAAGTTTGATGGAAAATGACAACAACCTAGTCCAAGCAGGGCTAATGATGACCTGGACCCTTCATGAATTAAGGTTTGGGTCATCCCACCACATAAAAAATACACAACCAGTGGAAGACATAACAGGCTGAAGGCAAAGGAAATATGGAACAAAGTAGTTATGATTACTAGTTAGGGCCATATGACCAGTTCCAGAAATGATGACAATAATTGTCATGAACATTTTCTCTTTATTTTGTTATTAGTGTATGTGTGTGTGCTTCTATGTGTGTGTGTGTGTGTGTGTGTGTGTGTGTGTATACACTATTTTTTCCTGTTGCTCTCAAGAATACTGTGACTTATATTCATTGCTTTTCAAGTGTTGACCCATCTTTATCTCAGGGTAAATTCTGCTTGGCCATGATGTATTATTCTTTTTAATATCCTACGTTCAATTGGTTTATATTTTACTGACAATTTTTGGATCTACATTTATGGGGATATTGAGGTATGTTTTTTCCCCCTATACTTACGTTTACCTGGCTTTATTATGAGAGAAACATTGGCCTTCTCCTGAAATGGGTTATGAAGGGTGCCCATTCGTATTTATTATTATCTGGAAGAATTTGTGAAGAATTGCTGTATTTCTCCTTTAAATGTTTGGCTAAATTCACCAGTGAAACCATCTGGGCCTAGAACTTACCTTTTTCAGAAGGCTTGTAAACTACAAATTCAATGTATTTATATATTCTATTTCTTTTTTAACTCTGGTACCTTATGGCTTTTAAGAAATCAGTCCATTTCCTAGAGTTGTACAAAAAGCCATTCATGGTATCCTTTTTATTATCCTGCTGATATCTTTAAAATGCCCTTTCCTGGGGTGCCTGGGTGGCTCAGTTGGTTAAGTGACTGCCTTCAGCTCAGGGCATGATCCTGGAGTCCCGGGATCGAGCCTGGCATTGGGCTCCGCAGGAAGCCTGCTTCTCCCTCTCTCACTCCCTCTGCTTATGTTCCCTCTCTAGCTGTGTTTCTCTCTGTCAAACAAATAAATAAAATCTTAACATAAATAAATAGATAGATGATGATGATGATAGATAGATAGATAGATAGATAGATAGATAGATAGATAGATAAAATGCCCTTTCCTTCTGGACTTTGGTATTTTGCTTCTTCTATCATTTTTTTCCCCTTGATCGATCTGCTTAAAGGCTATGCAATTGTATTGACTTTTTCAATTAACAATATTTACACTCATTGTTTTCATCCATTGCTTTTCTTTTTCTGTTGCACTGATTGCTGCTCTTATTTATTATTTCTGCCCTCCTCTGGCTCCCATGACAAAGACTGAACACTCTAAAATCTCAGACCAATCTGCAAAAGCCCTGCTTTCAGAAACACAGCCCCATGGCCAGTAATTTTGAAACAGGTTTTGGGATGTGTTCCCTAAAGTGAGCAAGTGTAATGTGTGTTTGTGTGTCAGGCCTGGCAGGGACAGGCAGGAATGAGGGGAGGAAGAAAGGAGATTTGTGCCCCAAAGTCAGCCTCTAAAAAAGTGCAGTTTAGAAAAACAGATTGAGTAAAGCTTTTTTTCCGGAAGAGACTTTCTAAGCATTGTTGGAATCTGGCTTGACTACAACACACTTAATAACATTTTACATTTCTTCATATTATGCCAAAAAGTTGTAAACTAAGGAAGGTGCTGCTCTGGGGTAGATCGAAGACTCAACAAGTTGACCCTTGAGTGATACTTTCCTGCTCTGGGCTACTGGGCCCTCTCCATTTTTTCGGCTTCCTTGGCCAGAGGCCTCAGAGTTGCCGTCCACATCCTCCTCACACTGGACATCTGCTTCAAGAAAAGCTCCAATTAAAGGACAGACCACTCTCCCGCGGCTGTTCATCGGTTCCCTGCGGGGCCCGGGAATGAACATCTGATACCTGCCCTGGGGAGGGATAAACTCACTTTCGCCCACAGTTCCCGTGTTTAACGGGTCCCTGTGTGTTTAGTCACAGTGTTCCTGGTTGGCTGGACTGGATTTTAAATCGTTGACAGGAAATGATGCCTTCCGGCCCGATATTCCAAGTTTATCCAGAGCCTGAGGGTGGAAACTCGGACCGCTATTCCTTCCAGGTTGGTTTACCGTCCCTATAAATAAGTACAATGTCTGTATTCATAAAGTATCCACTGCCTCCAGAGAGCTGGAACTTGAAGTGGTGTCTTCATAAACACCCGACAGTGGAAGAGGGAGACCTCTTGGGCCCGAAGGCTCTGGGTGCTTTCAGCCCCTGGCGACCTAGGGTGAACAAACAGGTCCCTGGCTGTGCCACGGGGGCCCCAGGAAACGTCAAGTTCACAGATCCTTGCCTGGGTGTCATTAGCCAGGCGAAGGATGCAACATGTATTCTGAAGCCCTGCTTACGGAAAGGCTTGGGAGAAATGTCCCCGAAGAGCCCATTAGGCCCAAGGAGGGGAACTGCGGAAGGAAATCAACAGGTCTTGCCTGTGGTAGGAAAAGAGAGGGTTCGGGGCCTTGAGATGATTAGGGCTGAGCTGCTTCAGCACATGCTGGGATGTCGTGGACGCAGAGCCACTCCTGAGAGGACACCCCCCAGCCCCCCACAGACTGTCCCCAGGATTCGCGGCTCAGGTCCCAGTATCCATGCTTGGCAATGAGATTCCATTGCACTAACACCCTCCTGAGCTCTGTCATGTTTCCAGAGACCATCAGGGCTCAGAGCATCTCCCGGCTCCCTGAGATGCATTCGGTCTATTGTCGCCAACCCCAGACAAGATGGCCACCAGTCCTCACCGCGATGATATGACAGGTCCGTGCCGCTGCCCCAGCTGTGGGGACACCATTCCTTTTGGCTCACAGCAGACTGACCAGGGGGCAGCCTTGTGTCTACTCCTAGCTAGCTAGACCTGTGCTGTTGGCTTCATAGACAAGGTTTCGTTCCCTTTTACTGTGTTTTGTTTTCTGCTTGGCCGTGGGACACATGTCATTACTCGCTCTGCCTTTTCTGGGATCACAGGAAACGCTGTGACCTATTTGTGGGGATAAACACAAAAACAAACAGGCAGGAGAAGAGAGCTAAGGACACCTGAAAGTGTTTAACTTGTCCCCGTGACTAAGGGGAAGTGGGTTCTAACCTGGCCGCCTCTGGCGTGAGGTCGTAGTGGGGCCCGTCATGCAAGGACGGCCCTGCGGGCCCACGCCGCCCGCCCTAATTGGGCCCAGGGGACAGCGTGCTGGGAAGGGCTCCTGCTCGTGTCTGACATCGGCCTGGGCAGGCGGCCAAGCACCCCCCCAACCCCCCCAGGCGGGGACAGTGGTCGATTGTCTGGCTGAAAACAAGCCCGACGGATTGTGTGTCCTAGGGAAGGAGACTGGTGTCTAATCTCCATCCACAGTGACCGGGGCATCTGGAGCCCTGTCAGACGGAGTCACTGCTTCCAGATCTCCAGCCCAACAACGCTTACATCTCCTCTGCCCCCTGGGGGGCGGGTGCTTGAGAGGCCCAGACGCCTGAAAGCAGAGAGGGCTCAGGCCAAGTCATTAGACCCCAGGCTGTGGGGCCCAGCTGGTCCCAGGCAGGCTGGGGGTAGGGATGCTCCCATAGACACCCGAACACCACACACACACACACACACACACACACACACACTCCCAGGCTGTGTTCCTCACAAGTACAAAGTGACTTGTTGCCTGGAGGAAACTTTTCACATCTGCCAATCATGAAAATCATGAAGAATAATGATAACAAACAACTCACAGGAGGTTGGGTTTCTTGTCAAGGACCCTAAAGCTCAGTCCAGGGCACCAACCCCTCTTCTGTAGGTTGGAAGCACTCCAGCTCCAGAGACCAGGGATCTTTTGTAACGTGAGACTGTTCTGGAACTTTTTAGTGTCCGGAGAGCCCAGACACAACAGCTAAAATGCGTGAACAGGGCAGAAGACGCTCGTCCATGGGACCAGAAGTCTGGGTCTGGGAGCATCTTCTGAGGACTCCAGCAATGCTCAAAACCCACCCCCAAGCCCACCTCCGTGGGGCCACCCCAGATGTTGCCAAATGAATGCTGAGTTCTAATGGACCCTGGACAGCCACAGGCTCCTTTTTATTTTGCTCCAGAAGTCCCGGGTTTGTCCACAGAACAATTCATGTCTAACTTTCAGTCCACTTGGTGCCTCTCTCCTTGGCCCACCCAGTCCTGCCTGGCTGGCCAGATGGATGGAAGGGAGCCCCAGGCTCGTGCCCCTTGTCCACACCCAAGCCCTCCTGTTGTGTTCCCCGTCATGCTCAATGGCCTCCCTAGCCTCTGCCCACCCCTCAGATATGATCCTATTTTTATAGCTCCCACCCACGTTAAATCAAACCTATCAAATGCAGCTCATGTCTTACTGTAGGCATTTGTGTTTTACTCCATGCGAGCAGAGTTGCATGTCACACGTGGGCATTCTCTTAACTGGGTAGACATTTGATGGAGTGCATAGTGCACTATGATGCTGCCTTTATCATGAACACCACATTCTGATAAACGTCCATGCCTGTTTCTGAGTACGCCATTGTATTCCATCACAGTGCCTATCAGTCGGGCACAAGGGCCACACTATTTTAATTACTCTGGCTTTGTAAAATGGCTTAATGTCTGTAGGGTGAGGTTTTCTTTGATGACAGCGTTCAGACTTGATTTAGTTATTCAAATTCCTTACTGGTTTCATATATGAATTTTAGAAACAATTTTCCGAGATGAACCAAAGAGCCGAAGAATTTTAATTGGAATTACGCTCAATGTACCCATTTACTTGGAGGGATATTGGCAAGATCTCCACGGTGCTGAGTCCTTCTACGTATGAACAGAGAAATTTAATTCTTTGTCTCTTTTATGTCTTCCAGCGTTTTGTCATGATCTCCATAGAGTTTGCACATTTTACATTTTTGTTACATTTGTTTCTGAATGGCTGTGTTTTACAATTGTGATTTTTTTTTTAAGATTCTATTTATTTATTTATTTGACAGAGAGAAACACAACCAGAGAGGGAACACAAGCAAGGGGAGTGAGAGAGGGAGAAGCAGGCTTCCCGCCGAGCAGGGAGCCCGATGTGGGGCTCAATCCCGGGTCTCCGGGATCATGACCTGAGCGGAAGGCAATCGCCCAACCAACTAAGCCACCCAGGCGTCCCTACAATTGTGAAATTATTAAATATTCCATTTCTAGATACTTATTGCACATATAAACAGTATTGCTGATTCTTATAACTTCATGCCCATATACCTTTTTTCACTATCTTACTAACTCTATTATTTTATCTATTTATTTTCTTTTCATTTTTTTATGTAGGTGATCAGATCATCTCTAATTTTGTCTATCTTTCTAGTTCTATTCTCAGATGAATGCATTATTTAGGACCTCCAGTATAATCCTAAATAGTAGTGGAGATAATAGGCATTATTTTCATTATTAAATATACTGTTTCACTATTAGATATGCTATCTGCATTAGGTTTTGATAACCATCAATTGTTAGTTTTAAGACAGTTTTTCTATGTTTAGGTGCTGTTAAGTTTTCTTATGAATGAGTTTAGCATTTATTGGGCACAAGGTACTGTTGTTTATATATATTTTATATATATGAGAGGCCAAAGCAAGTATACTGTAAAAAAAAAAAAGAAGATAAGCATAGAAGGAAATTTTTGTGACTCGTTCATTGCACTTAGCCTAATGTCCTCAAGGTTCGCCTGTGTTGAAGTGTGTGTTCGAATTTCTTTCCTTCATAAGGCTCAGCAGCATTCCATCTATGGATGGACCTCATTTTGTTTATCCATTTATCCATTGGTTCATTTTAAAAAGGTGACCCACGAAGTTCTTAAACAGTAGATTATATGCGAGGTGACATATTTGATTACAAGCCAAGGAAGTCACCAGATGCCTGGGGCTTGGGCCACATTACGTGGGAGAGAAAATTTGAGAAAGAAGCCTTGTATAACAGGAGAATTCCAGGGAGCCTGTGCTGTGAAAAATACCTGCCTGAGAAGAGACACAACCTTCCATGCCCTTCATAAGTGCTGCTTCTGGGAATGTGTGTTTGCGTTATCTGGGGTCTTTCTCTCCAATTCTCATGGAACTGTGAGATAATTGTGCTTGGATGAGGGTATGGCCACCTACATTTTTCAGATGAAGAAACAGAAGCACCAAGGGGCCCTCTTGCCAGCTGGCTTGGCTCCAAAGGCCGCCTTTGAAGGGCTGGAAGGATGATGAGGACATTATCAGGTGATTTTCCTGGAGAGCACCTCTGCTACTCAGGATCCTGGGCTCCATTCACATTCACATGGCCAAGCACAGGGATGAGGGATGGAGAAAGGAGCACCAGGAGTGGAGTCCAAAAATAACTTGGTGATTTGGGACAAGGACGACCTTTCTTCCCTTCTCTTGCCTCTGTTTCCTGGTCTGTAAAATATGGATGAGTAGCTGTGGAGGGGTGTCATGACACACACAGGGTGGGAAAGCATCTGCCAGACAGCAGACTCCACAATACTCCCAGGTCCTCGAATGAGAGCTCATCTCTTTCCCTGGAATTTCCCATCTTCTCAGAGCATGGAGGTATGCTAAGTTGTGAGGGGTCATTCACTCCTTTGTCCAACCAAGGCTCACAAGCTCTGGAAACCAGGCACAGGGCGATACTGAGAACCCAGACACCTGTCAGTGGGGTTACCCTCTCAGGGCAGGCTTTCCTGGAGAAATGAAATCCCATCATGCTAGTCAGAGCCACGGGTAGGCAACACCAGAACATGAGGTATGGAGAACAGTGGGCGAAGCAGGAATTCTAGAGTCTGGGTCACCCAGTCTTCTGGGCGGCAGCCAGGCCTGCCACACAGACCATTACAAGATTCCCTCAGCCCGCTCTGCAACTTTCCTCTTGTACCACCTGGTGCATGGCAGTCATTCACAAAGTGAAGGTTGTATTTCTGCCAGAACATCCCCTTTCACTAAATTCCTTCTGTTTCTGTCATTTCAGAGGATGGCTCCCCCTCTAATCTCCCTGATGCCACGGTATGCTCCTCCAAGCATATACAGAAGGTGTTCAATAATTGCTAGAAGAATCAATGAATGGCTGGGGGCAGCCCAGCTAAGAGGATGGAGGTCAACAGGATGGAAAAAGAGTTCCCATGTCAAGGGGTTTTGAGGGTAAAAGCCTGTGATGTCCTGTGCAATGGACACATCCACAGGCATCCCCTTCTAGAGCTGTCTCTGTGGCAGCCGGGAGCTTACTCTGAGGACCTACCTCTGATTTGACAGGACTGTGCTTGTCCTCCCCTTCTCTCAGGTCCTGTGCATCTGCTGAGAGGTCCTGACTCAGGACTGTCCTGAGGTGAGAAGTCACTGGCACAGAGATCACAGAGTTTCATTCTCTGTATGGCAGAGAAGTCACTTGCACAGACATCACAGAGTTTCATTCTCTGTATGGCAGAAGAGGGGACCCAGAGGTGACTCATAAGGCCATTGCCTCCCTCAAGGTGTTTCTACTTTAGACACGATGCCAGGAGGGAGGAAGGAGGCAGACCCCAAGTCAGACTGCAGAGTCAACTCTAGTTTCCCTTGCTGGAAATGGCTTCCACATGTGGCGATTAAATGTCAATTACCTCCCGAGTCCTTCTGTTCCGCTGTACAGCTGTGTTGTGCCAAAGGTGTCCAGCTGGGAAGCAAATTGGACCTGAAATCCAGCCCGTGCCCCACTTGCCAAGCATGCCCACGGTTGCTGCTGCCAGAGGGAGCACCTTCTGCGATCCACACAAAAGTGCTATCCAGCTCACCAGTGCTGCCGAGCTTCCTTTTTCCCAGTGCGTCCTGACAGCCAATGGACAAAGTTGCAATGGATCCCACAGCGGCTACAGCAGAGGCTCCAGGAGCCTAGGAGACGGCCCCCCTAGCTACCCCTCACTACCTCACCCACTCACCATGTCAGGCCCTGTAGCCACAGGGCTCCCTTGCCCCCTCCTCCCTCTCCCTCTCATCTCAGCCCAGGAGCAGGCTGTGGGATTGGCAGATACTGACTGGGAGTTCTCGGAAGGAAGCGCTGGAGAGGGAGTTCCCAGAGGTTGGTGGGGAACTGCCAGGGGAAAGCCCTAGGAGGATACCCTCCTTAGTAACGTGGGAATCTCCTCTGATGAGTACAAGGAAGGGGATGTCAAAAGAGTGCAAAGCAGAGAAAAAATTTAGGAGCCACTAAGGTGCCATGCGGGCTTTCTGATGCCTCCCTCAGGCATCTCGTTTATCCTTGGAACTTCTGGTCCAGCTCTACAGAGGAGTAAACTGAGGCTCACCAGTGTGAGTCACTTGACCCAAAGCACACCTTTAGCTTTAGACCCTGCTCTGCTTGTCTTCCCCACACCACCCCTCCCTTTGCACGGCCCCACCCAGCCCAACCCAGCATTCTGCCCTGTTGTGTGGGGGAAGCTGCAGCCTGGGCAGGTTCCTCTCTCTGTCTTGACTCTTGCATTCCTAGAGCAGGTGGCTGACCTCACGCCACCTGGGTGTGTGCGGAAGGAAGCAGGTGTGGTACTGGGAAGGACTCAAGTCTGTGTTCAGTCTGCCTGGAGAATTATGACAACAGAAAGCGCACATGATTTCTACATGAAGAACCAGACCACAAATGTTTCTATGGAAAAGTCGTGTTGACCAAATGGATTGCCAAATGAGGATTTAGCAACAGGATGGAGGGAAGCCCACACAGCTGGCAGTAAGTAGCACGTTCAAATAACACAAAAAAGTGACACCGGGGGAGCACAGTGGCTGCCACTGAGTACCTGGTGTCCTTCTGGTGGGGTTCTCAGCTTGGACTGCCCATTAGAGCCCCTCTGGGGAGATTTTAAAAGCAAACTCGCACATGCAAGTCAGGGCCCACTTTCTGATATCTTGCTGTAATTGGTCTGGGTAGATCTAGGCAGGGTATGTTTTTTAATTTCATGATTCTGATGGGATTGAGGATCACAATGCCCACCCCAGTCCTGCTCCAGCTCCTTTCCTTGTGGGATATTCTGCCTCCTTGTTGGAGGCAGATCACCTAAGAGCCGTGTGACCTCAGGCAAGCTGCTGACCTCCTGGTCTGGAGGGCAGAGGTCTGGCCCAGGTGAGCTGTGAGGTTCCTCCCCAGGAGAAAATCCAAATGAGAGGGCACCTTTAAGATGTGGAGGGTGAGGGAATGATGAGGATGAGATGACCTCACTGCACTAGAGGCTGGAGTTCCAACATCGAAGTTTCTGCAGGGTTGGTTTCCCCTGAGGCCTCTCTCCTTGGTGTGCAGACGGCTGCCTTCTCGCCGTGTTCTCCCTTGGGCTTTTCTCTGTGGGTGACTGGGTCTTGATCACCTTTTTCCATAAGATACCAGTCAGATTGAATTAGGGCCACCCTAATGACCTCATTTTAATATAATTACCTTCTTATGTGAATCGAACCATTTCTTCACCACTTCTGCTATGGGTGGATTGGGAATGGGTTTTGGTCTGGCTCTTAGTAACACTGGCCCGACAAAGACCCTTTTGTTTGTCATTGGGCATGCCTGTGTTCAGTATCTGTTGGCAATGGGCCTGGAAGTAGAATCGTGGCTACAGGGGTACATTTTCTTCATGTTAGTAGGTACTTCAGATGCACATCCAGAACGTCCACAGTGCTGCTCTGAAGGGCAGTGGGAGAGACCCCTTCGCTAACCCACACTTAGAATGGTCAGACCTGCCAACAGTGTGCCCTGGGCCCCACACACCCCACTGAGGGCCTTGAACTTCTTGGGATCAGCGGATGTCTCTGTCTCTTTGGGCTGCAAAGACACAGATTCCATAGATAAGTGGCTTAAACAATAAACATGTATTTCTCACACTTCTGCAAGCTGCAAATTCTTGCTGTGCTCTGCATGGTGGCACGGGTGAGGGAGAGTTCTCTGGGGTCCCTTTTATAAGGGCATGAAGCCCGTTCATGAGGGCTCCACCCTGCTGATCTAATCCCCTCCCAAAGGCCCCACCCCCTAATGCCATCCCATTGGGAGTTAGGATTTAACATTTTGGGGGGATGCAAACATTGAATCTAGAGCAGAGAGCCTGGGGCACTGTCCCTTTGGTGCCATGACCAAACGGAAACCCAGAGGCCGCCATTCAGGCCTACCTCTTTCTCTTCCTCCCTCTCTTGCTCTTGAGGACTTCCTGTAGGCCCACCTCACCCATCACGGCCCAGTGGAACCTACTCCTTCTGCCTTCTTGATGGTCTTGTGAGTAACCCCCCAGTTCTTGGGGCCTCCTCTGGGTACATGGAGCCCATTGAAAACCTCTCTTTCCATCCACACCTTCCAGGGGCCCATGGGCACCGTCCAGGGACATCAAGGTTCGTTTTAGTGAGTCAGAGAGGGAAGCTCTGCCTGGGACAGTGGCTGTGTGGGACCAGGAGCCTAAGCTACAGCCATGGGCTTGATGACCTGGGCCAGGCACTAGCCTGAGCTTTCACATGCTCTTCCACACAATGAAAGAACTTTAAGGATTCAGTGAGATTGTGCCCATGAAGATGTTTGGGGTGATGTGCTCCATGGCTCAGAATTCACCATTGTTATCAGGGATCCTTTCCAAGGTAACATCCAGCTGACACATGTAGGACCTGTCCATGCCAGCAAGTATCTCTCATCCCATCCCATGAAATGCTTCTAAGCTCCCCTTAGGAGGTAGGCACCACGATTCCCTCTGCTTTCCAGGAGAGGAAACTAAGGCTAAGTAAACTGGCTGGCCATGCCTGAGATTGTACCATGGGTAGGGTCAGAGCCAGGAACCTTGCCTGTCATCTGCCTCTAAACCCCATTGTGCATAACCTCCTGGATTGAGGGCAGTGTGGGGGGCTGATTCACAGTCACTGTAGCAGGAAGGTAAAGAAGATCAGAAGATGACACCCCAAAAGGTGCCCCTTTGGCATAAGGATTATTTTGAAGTAAAGAGAATTAAAAAACAGCAGACTAAGAAAAAACTCTTCCCTCCCCCTATCTGCCTCAAGGCAGGGCATACATTTCCTTTTCAAGGTGTTCTCCTCCCTTCTCTCATACCAGGAAGAGGAAACCACTCATTACTGAGACTGCACTGAATTGAATCTGCATTAACAAGCCTTAATGAAACATCCCTTATGTTCTTGGAGTTTCCCCCATATGCTGACTGTCCCACACCTCACCACCCCCAGAAGCCCCCAACCCTTTTCCTCTGTCTTTTTTCTTTTACTAGTTTTTTGTTAACATGGTATACAAACTCCTAATTCTAAGTACTCAAGTCACATTTCTTTGAGAAGTCTTGTGCATACATGTGTAATTATATCCATCCTTTCCTCTTGTTAGCATGACTTTTGTAAGTTTGACTTTCAGGTCCCTGGTCAGTGAACAAAAAAGGGTAGAGGAAAAAGTTTTCCCTTCCTACAAAGGCAAGAACCCAGAGGAGGTCCTGATGTGCTTTCTTACAGCACACTATCCCTCAGAAGGCACAGGCCCCTGTGAAGAGCAGGGTTACCCTCCCCGCCCCACCTCCAGGTACTATGATATGTGAGCATTGTGCTGTGTACTAAGATGATGACTCCCAGCCTAGTAAGCCAACATTCACTGAAAAGACCAGTAACACCCATTAAAGAATCCACAGTGTCTGAGCCCCATGAGCAGGCATTTTTGAGTTCTTCAAGCTTGTCATGAGAAAGTCCTCATCAGTAGGGCAGCATAGAGCCAAAGATTCTGGAAACTCCCCCTTGGCAATGAAAGAAGATAAAATCTGAGAAATTACCTTCAGTTTCCATGCTCTATTTTTCCAGGCCCAGCCCAGCAGGAGTCACTCAGGAGGGTTTGAAACCCATCCATCCATTCTTTAACATGCCTCCTATCAAGGGGAAGAGCCTCATTACCCTTTCCTTGAATCTGGGCTGGGCTGAATTCCTCCCTTCTGAGGAGTGCTGGAGGGGGCAGAATCGGTGCCTCATGATCTGGGAGGGAAGGTCATAAAAGGCAGGATGGTTTCTGCCAGCTGTCTCTTGGGATGCCCATCCCTGTAATCCGGCGGCCATGCTGTGAGGAAGCCCATGCACATGAAGGGGATACATGAGATGTCCCAGCTGAGACCCCTGCTGACAGCCAGCCCCCACTGCCTGACGTGTAAATGGGGAAGCCCTTTGAGAGGATTCCAACCCCAACTACTCGCACAACCCTATGAAGTAGGGTGGTTTACGCCGCTAAGTTGGGCGGGTGATTAGGAAGCCAGAAATAGACCAAGACCAGTTCCCTCGGTTCCTGCCCAACACCCCCTCAAACACCACTGCCGGTTCTGGATTTCATACAGAGCAGGGCAGGAACCCACTGGAGCCTCCAGCATTTCTTGGTAGAGGGTGCCTGGGGCCAGCGGGGTCCTGAGCTGCCAATGAGCTTCCAGCTTCATGCTGTGGGGCCATTCCAGTCTGTACTAGCGGGCTGTGCTCCCGTCTGTCTCACCTGTGGGCCAGAGTGCAGCTGTCCTTGCTACAGGACTGTGTCCAGAGCCAAGCAGGCTTGATGGGTGGTCAATACCAGCTCTGGGACTAGCTGTATCCTGGTCTATGAGGTCAGCAAATGTTCAGAGCTGAGAGGTGGGTCTCAGAGTCGAGTCCAAGAGGAGAAAATGAGTCCAAAGATGGGGAAACCGGACATGCATGGGCCAGGAAGGGGGCACAGGTGTGGGGGAGTGTCTGCCTGTGGGATGAATGGCTGGGTGCAAGGATGGGACAGAGAACCTGAGAGCAAGGGCAGGGCCCGAGGATCTACACCTGGACCCAGGTCTCCCGTGCTGACCGTTGCTGGCTTAGCCAGCCACTGCCAGACCCTTGGTCATCCTCTTTCCCCAAGGCCACAAGGACAGCATCCATTTCCTACATTCTCACTTTTTGATTAGGATACTGTCCCCTTGGAGCCAGGAGCTATCTGGGCCTGCCTCTTGATCCTTCCTCCCCCTGCCCCCGCCCCCAGAGTACTGCTGGGGTGGCCGGCCCGTTTGGAAACAGGGTGCAGGCTGGATGGCCCCTCCCTTAAAGACATGTCTGGCATCAAGATCAGCTCCCTCTGGCCTGTAGGCTCCCACAGTGGGGGTCCCAGCATGCCTTGCAGCCCAAGTGCAGCCCAGTCTCCCCCACTGCAGAAGGGGCAAATGGGCCTAGAAGGCACTGTCCCTGCCTTCCTGGGGGCTACTGGAATTGCGACAGTGGGCTTTGCCCCCCCCCCTCCTCCCCTAGTTACATTCTGTGCAAACAAATGCTTTCCAGCAGAGTCAGAGTTCATTAGAGAGATGGGGAGCAGCGCTACCCGGGCTGCCCACACTAACGGGAATGGAGAGGCCTGCCTGGCAGGCTGACCAACCCAGCTGGTCCACTGCCTGCCCTCCTGGCCTTTAGAGGAGCTGGGTGGGCAGGAGGAGGGAGGAAAAGAGTGCTCAGTGCAGTTAACCTTTGTTGCTGATGTGAGGCTGCTCATTATGATTTCTCTAGATGAATTATTGGATAGACACTTGTTTGTACATTGTGGGCTTCAGCAAAGACAAAAAGAGAATGCCAAGAGCTCTGGGAACCGGGGCAGTGGTGAGCAGGCCTCTCCCAGAGGACACAGGTGGGTGGGGCACAGAGGGAGAGGAAGAGGGTGTGGCCTCCCATGCCTTTCAGTTTCAGAGGGGTCTCTGGGGTGCAGAGTCTGCTGGGGGCAGCGCTGGGTCCTCCTCCGTGGAGGGCTGGTAACACCACCAGGGACTGGAAGAACAGTCCTTGCGGGGGGCAGGGAGAAGGAAACCCCAGGAGGGGGATACAGGGGTGGGTGCAGTAGGAACAGGTGGGAGAAAGGTGGGGTTTTCTGGGTTCAGGACCCATCCTGGCCACTGGACCTCTGAGCCCCGTGTCCCTCGCTACTGACCCACTCTTCCAAATGCCCAGCATGCTCGTCAAACAGAAGTCACTGGGCTCAGTGAAGTGTATTGTTCAGTGCTGAAGTCATTTACCTTTCCACTAAATTCAAAGGATGCTTCTTGCTTTTTTAAGAAAAGAAACAAAACCCAGCTTCATTGAAGTATAATTGATATATACTAAGCTGTGCTTATTTCAAGAGCAAGTTTGAGAATCTAGATTCAGAGACACCCCCCCGACTCCCTCCCCCCCGCCAACCCCTGCCATGAAACCATCACTACAATCAGGATAGTGAGCGCATCGCCACCCCCTACAAGTTGCTGGAGCCCCTCAGGAATCCTCCCTAGCCTCCAGTTTGTGCTTTTTATCCTTACCACCTTACTGATGTTTTTAACTAAAATAAATTGAAATTTGTTATAGGAACAGAAGTTGGTGGGAAGTAAAAATGGGAGTATAAGCTTGTGTAGCCCGTGGAGAAGATGCTGGGGACGGTCACAATGTCCACATACACCTAAGGAGTTGGTCTGTCGAGAGAAAACCCAAAAATCAGATGCCCGGCAACTGTGGGGATTGCTCTGAATGACCCTCTGAGGTCTCCTTTCCTTTGGAGAAAATAAAAGGCAGCCCGAGGCATGATTTAAAATCCCAGTGAACCCTAAGTAAAATCTGGGGAAGTTTCTCTTCTATCCTGCCAGACCCAATGCAATGACCTTCCGCTTAGCACCTCCCAGCAGAGAAGGGGTGGCAAACCCGATGCCCAACCTGACCCAGGGCAGAGACCAGCAGGGGAAAAGGAGGGCAGACCACGGCGGCCAAGGTGGGGAGCTGCCACCCAGCTCTGGCCTCTCTTGCTGGGACCAGCTGAATTTTTTACTAGATGCCAACTGTCTGGATTTTTAAGCAGTCTCCTAATTCTTAAGGTTGACCCTGTCACGGTTTGTATTTATATCTATCTATCTATCTATCATCTATCTATCTATCTATCTATCTATCTATCTATCTATCTATCTATTTGACAGAGAGAAACACAGTGAGAGAGGGAACACAAGCGGAGGGAGTGAGAGAGGGAGAAACAGACTTCCCACCGAGCAGGGATCCCAATGCGGGGCTCGATCTCAGGACTCCAGGATCATGACCTGAGCCGAAGGCAGATGCTCAATGACTGAGCCACCCAGGGACCGCACCATCGTGGTTTTTAACTCACCTCAGGGGATGTAAGTCAAGGGTGTCCTACTTCCAGGCACCCAGCTTGGAGCCTCCACACCATCAGATGACCTCTCTCCTCCTCTGTACTCCTTCTTGCTGATTCTGGTACCATCTTGTTGCCATCCAACAGCTTCTCCTTTCATCTTAATTTCCACAGGGCTCTCGTGATGCTATCCTGTTCAGGGCTCTGGGCTGGGGAGGAAGCTTTAGAGAGGGGTGGTCCCCGTCCCTGTCCCTGGGGACATGTTGGCTGCTGAATGCTTCCATGGAAATGTATCCACAGCTCCCAGGCTTATGAAAGTGGTGTGAATGTCTCTACTGGGATGCTCACCCATTGCTATAGGGAGGGGACCGGCAGGGGGGCTGAGCCGGAGCCAAGAGGGAGCATGATGGTTCATAGGCCACCAAGGAAGGAAAGGGGGCAGTGGAGGGCATGGTGTGCTCCAGGACTGTCCATTGGGTCAGATGGGGACCCCAGGGATGTCGGCCAGTTGGGAAAGGAGTGCTATGGGAGAAGAAAAGAGGCTCAGCAGCATCCCCTCTGGGACTTCGTGCAGCTCTTGTCCTCTCTGTCTTGCCCAAGCCCTCCTAAGGAAGAACCTCTTTCTGGGTTCTAAGCAGTGGCGGGGGTAGGGGTGGGGTGTGTTAAGCTTGCTTTAGTGTCCTAGCAGCCTAGACTGGAGAGTGACCTCAAAGATTGTCTAGTCGAATTCCTATCCTGTATAAGACCACCTGTACTCCACAGCACTATCTCATCTGGACCCCCTTCCTACCCTTCCATCCAATAGGACAGGCTCCTGATCTCCCTCCTTCGTAGGGGGTGGGGGTCTTTGGGGGTTTCTCCAGGATAGGAATGGCAGGAAGCTGCCAAAAGTTTGCTGCAATCAGAACTCAAAGCACACTCAAGCCAGCAGAGAAGGAGGGAATACAGACGCACTTCCTTTGGACAGCTGTGCCTACACTCTATAAAAAAGTGTCAGAGTCAATCACTCAGGTTTTGGGGCCATCGACACCAAACATCTGGATCTTTGGACAGGCCCCGAAGACGCCCGGATGTTGCACTTCCCACCTGGAAGCCTGCTGTCATCTATGTGCAACATTGATGGGGGAGAGGGGTGCACCTGGCCAGGCCCAGCCCACTTCCTCAGAGGGGCCTCAGCCTGTCTCCCTGTGGACAGGACGAATGTGGGAGGTGGAAGGGGGAAGCAGAGCCTGCCCAGCCTGTTCTCTTCCTTTCTAGGTGGTGGGGCAGCCCTGTGCCCACCACTGGACACTGACACCCCAGTGGTCACTGCTCGGTGGGGTGTCCTCGCCATTTTCGGGGATCATTAGTCATGGATAGTGATGAGGTGACTGGTGGATTTGCCTCAATCCTAGGAGGGGCAGCAAAGCTAGTTAGCCTTTGCTTATGAAGGAAGAAATTCTCTTATTTCCATTCTGACCCTCTCCTCCTGCCAAGAGTAAACCAAATGGCTAATTCCTAGGGTCTGACTCCCAAAGGTGGGATGTGTCTGCAGCGTTACTGCTTCAAGCCACAGCGAAATAATGCCAACAGTTTGTCACTCCCAAAATACTTTTTACTAACAGAGTGTCATTAATTAGAACCCCTCACCCCCAACAATTTGCTGAGAAAGATGTTCCTGACTGTCTAAAGGAGATGATCAAGGAAGGCCAAGCAACTTTTGTGAGAACCAATGCCCTTCCGTCCCTTGGGCTGGTTTGGTGCACCATCAGGGGCGAGCATAGCTGCTGGACAGAAATGACCCAAGAAGAGTGAAGTTGCACCCTCGATAAAGCTCCTCAGTTGCTTAACTATGGAGCATGACCATGGAGTGGCGCCCAGCAATTGCACTCCCCAGGACATCTCCAGGAGAATGGAGAACATGGTCCACGCAGAAACTCATGCAGGAATGCTCATGGCACTATTCACAACAGCCAAAAATTGGAAACTACCTGATCCTCCATCAACTGGTGAATGAATAAATAAAATGTGGTATAGCCATATCACTGAATATTATTTGGCAATAAAAAAGAATGACATACTGATGTATGCTACAACAATGGGTGAACCCTGGAAACGTGGCAAGTGCAAGAAGCCAGACACAAAGGGAAAATACTGGATGATTCCATTTATATGAAATGTCTAGCACAGGCTAATGCATAGAGACAGAGAATAGAACAGTGGTTTCCTAGGGCCCAGGGTTGAGTAGGGGGGGAAATAGAAGGGGTGCCTCCTAAAAGGGACAAGGTTTCTTTCTGTAGCAAAGACTGAGATGGAGGCACAACCCTGTGATTACACTAAAAGCCACTGACTTGTACATTTTCAATGGCTGAATTGTATGGTGTGTGAATTATATTTCAGTAAAATTGTTATTAATAAAAAAAGGATAGAAAACCTGTGTCTTCAACATATTCCAGTATCCAGACTTTTACAATGCCTAGCTGGTGGCCCACCCAACCACCCACACATTGGAAGGATTGTAGTCGGGTTAAATGATTGGCTTGCCTTTGTCAATTGCATCCAGATATTTGGAATTACAGCAAAATAGGATTTATCCCATCACCTATACCAAAGGAGACAGTAGACTAACACTATATATTATAATTTTACAGAGGAAGGATTAAATGTTTATTACCCCCAAATCCAGTACCTGGGCCCATGAAATTAAAAAAAAAAAACAAAACAGAATGTTGATTTGCTGTGTGACCTTAGGCAAATGACCTACCCTCTCTGGTTTGCAGTATCTTCATTTATGAAATGAGATAATAATAGCACCTATCTCCTAGAGTTGTTATAAGAATTAAATAAGTAATACATTTAAGCACTGAAAACAGTGCCCAGAATCTTGTAGAACATATTTACTATTATTTGATTTCTGTCTCATAGCCTTAGGACTCTGCTTCCACTGCCTAATGTCTTTCCCTGAAACTTCTGTATTTCTCATCCCTTCACTCTTGTCAGGTCACTGCTTACCTATCACAGGACAGATGACATAACCCCTTGCCTGACCACCCTAACCCAGTGGTCCCTCTCATCCCACCACCCCACTTTATTTTTATTCATAGCACTTATATGACCTGAAATTATTATGTCTGTGTTTGTTTCCTATCTAGCTGCTCCACAAGAATGCACACTGTCTTGTTCACACAGAAGTATGCCTGGATCAGAGGCGTTTGCTGAAGTAACGAATACATCAGTGAATGGCTCTCTACTGGGTATGGAATAGATCCCAGAGACCTGTGTCCCAACCTCAGAAGACTTAGGTCCCCGCTGAGCAGCTGAAGGGTCCTTCATCCGTTGCATAGATCTGGAGGGCTCTTAGTTCCAGAACTCCTAGAAATGCAGTCGCCAGAAACTGGAAGCCACAAAACACTTCTCCTTTTGGCCAGAGGCAGAAACCAAGTTCATTCTGAGGGAGAACTGCTTCCAGTTTGGGAAACTAAACCATCAGTGGCTACGTTCGGTGTAGGCAGGTCTTGCTCTGGGTGGAGCAGCTGACAGGTGCAGAGCCAAGCATCTTCAAGCTCATGGCTGACTTGCATGCCAGAAAAAGGAGGAGAGACAAGAGGCCAGGGGCTGATCTGGCTGAGCTCCTCAACTCATCTATCCTCCAGATCTAGACCACCTGCTGCTGAGCAACGGGAGAGCCATGAAGTGGATGTGGTTTTGCTGGGTGTATGGATAACCCCATCAAAATTAGAATGGAGTTGGGGCACCTGGGTGGCTGGGTCATTAAGCATCTGCCTTCAGTTCAGGTCATGATCCCGGAGTCCTAGGATCAAGCCCCGTATTGTGCTCCCTGCTCAACAGGAAGCCTGCTTCTCCCTCTCTCACTCCCCCTGCTTGTGTTCCCTCTCTAGCTGTGTTTCTCTCTGTCAAATAAATAAAATCTTAAAAAAAAAAAAGATTAGAGTGGAGGGAAGAAAACTAGAATAATGATTAATAAAAGAGAACACTAGCTATTGGGTTGGTAACCAGCAGTCCCTGCCATTGAGAGGATCAAAGAGCCAGGTGCCTTTCATCACTGGTGACAGATGGGAACTCTCAAATTGTGTAAAGACTTCAGCACCATTCCCTGGGCTGTGTTTACAAAAAATCACTCTGCTGAGTTGCCCCTTCATCTAAATAATCTTTTTTTTTAACTTAAGGCCCTCAGCAGCTAATTAAATAATAAGCCTCGGATTGGGATGACTCAGGGAACTGGATGGGCCCGCTCATGGAAACACCAAATGACCCCAACCCAGGGAGGGCCCTCAGAGGGGAGCAATGACCCAACTCTGTTCTCCTTTTCTGAAGCAAGCAAACAATGTCCCTCACCCCAACTATAAACAAAACGCTGTGTCTGTTCATCATTGAACATTTGGAGAATTCAGAGAACTAGAAATAAGAAAATGAAAATCTCCCCAGCCTTACCACACAGAGATGAGCACAGTTCACATGCTGACCTACTTCCTTCTTGTTTCTTCCTCCAGCTAGCTCCCAATGGTGTGGTTGACCAGGAACCCCCTTTGGAATTTAGGACCCATCTTTGTCCCTGAGTGTGTATCAACCTTACCTCTGGAGAAAGTGTTTTGAATCTCAAGAAACCAGCTCAGTGGTTTAAACAGAGAGAAACACCACTCCTCCATCCCTCGGCTTCCCCATCAGGTGTGTACCACCAGTGACTTCCAAATCTGGGTGTGGGAATTGTGTGTTTCTTAAATTACACTGACAGAAGAGCCACGTGGGAAACAAGTGATTCTCCAAATGGGCTTTTTATATGCCTTGTGTTGCCAAGCGAGCCTTGGGCCTGGGGGACAGGAAGTGCGCAGGGTTTGCTTCTTGGAGAAACCAGCCATCTTCAAGCATTTTTCTCTTTTTATTCAATTAGCTTTGGAGGGAGGGGGGTCACCAGCTGCATGGTTTGTGAGTCACTTGCATTTCAAACTCTAAACTGCCTATTTTAGGCAGTGGATGTTTAAGGTTTGAGAGTTTTTACCATTATTCTTAATTATTCATTTTCAGATCTGGTCCTGGAAAAGACTGGTGCTTTCCCCTCCAGGTTTCAGCATTAGATCTTGAAGTCAATAATTACGAAGGTAATTTCAGGTATCTATGGGAGGGGAGATTGAATTGGGAGGATTGATTATGCAATTAATGTACAAAGGAAAGAGTGATTGGTGCTGTGGGGATGGAAAAAGAAAGGATGAAAAGTCTGTAAATCACCCATTTATCTCAAAGTGGCCTTGTGCATCCAACGTTGGTTCTGAAACCTAATTGGATCCTCTAGCCTGACCATGGGGAAGAACAGTTGCATTGATACCATCCTGAAAAGTTTGAGGAGCCCTATAGCCATAAATATTGCATGTGCTTTACCTTGTTTATTAAATACAGGTTGATGGGTTTGAGCTGTAGGCTGAGCAATTTCCACATAGGAGGTGTGGGGGGACCCGCACTCTTAGAACTTGAAAGTGATGAATAACTAGCACTCCAGGAGGAGGAGCATGTGCGTCCCCATTCGGTAGTATTCACAATGTATGGCATTAATCCTCCCGCCGAGACAATCTTTGAACTCAGAGCTGGGAGGGACGCACCATAGCACATATTATACAATATTTCCACCATATAAGCACCATATAGATTGTAAATAAATACAAATTAACTCAATTGTACAATAGAATCAATTAGGAAGTGACAAGGATAGGATTTGAGTGTTACATTTGTTTTAGATACAATGTATTTAATTTTGAGTTTCTAATTTAAGTTTTCATAAAAGCTGTGTTTAACCGCCAGCTCACAAAATTTCTGAAAACGTCTACCATTCTTTCATGATCAGGAATGAGCCAGCTCAGGACACTGGGGGCAGTGTCTCAGGGGGCAGATAAGGTTGGCCGGCCAGGTCTAGGAAGGCTTGTGGCTGCTGCTACTGAGGCAGCCTGCCCTCTCCTGCTGTCCTCACCTCCAGGGTGCCCAGCCAACACAGGCTCCCTGCTTGCACCATGGCCTGGCCACTCCACCAATCATCCGATGGTAGCCTGGGGCCACTCCCTGGTTTCCAGGTCTGCTGGATTTGGAGCCCATCTTTCAGCTTCAGACCTGCCTGACTCCTCCTACTTCTGAGATCACTTGTCTTCATATGAAGCCTGGCTAGTAAGGGCAGAGCTGCACTCTGGTTGGCTCTGTATGTACTTCTCTCCCTTCTCTCCTCCTCCTCCCCCACTACTTCCTCTCCCCTTCTCTCCCTCCCCATTTTCCTCTATTTTCTTCTTTCTCTCTCTCTCTCTCTCTCTCTCTCTCTCTGCCAAGTTAGCGCATTGTGTGACCTTTTTGAAAATCCTTTGTTTAAAAAAAAAATCATTTGTTGGGCACCTGGATAACTCAGTTGGTGATGCGTGTGCCTTTGACTCAGGTCATGATCCTGGGGTCCTGTGATCAACCCCATATCAGGTTCCCTGCTCGGCAGGGAACCTGCTTCTCCCTCTGCCTGCTGCTCCTCGTGCTCGTTCTCTCTCTGTCTCTCTCTGTCAAATTAGTAAGTAAAATCTTAAAAAAAAAATTATTGAGTGAAGGGGTTAAAAAGTACAACTCCCAGCTGTAAATGAGATAAGCCATGGGGAGGAAATGTACAAGATGGGGATAATAATTAACAAGACTCTGTTGTATATTTGTAAGTTGCTAAGAGAGTGAATCTTAAAAGTTTTCATCACAGGAAAAAGACATTTTATAACTATACATGGTAGTGGGAGTTAACTAGACTTATTGTGGTGATCATCTCACAACATATACAAATACTGAGTCATGATGTTATGCACCTGAAACTAACATAATGTTATATGTAAGTTATGTGTAAAAAAAATTATTTGTGGAGAGAGTAAGACGGGGAGACATTGGAAAATCTCATGAACACTTGAAAAAGACAGTAAAGATAGAAAACAGGGTCTCCAACCCCGAAGCTGGCATCCATAGGTTTTTTTTCCCCTGCCCTAACTGTGGGAGGGTCATCTTACCCTCGGGCGGAGGTAGGCGGGCAAAGAGCACTCTGTTGTGGAGTTGCCAGCCAGCCCTAAAGGCAGCCCCAGCTACACAGAAAAAGGCCACCCTTTGGCTGAGTTACTATTCCACGTCTCTCTTTGCCCAGCCGCTGCTTCAGATGAATTAACCTTGACTCAGGCCACCTTTGACCTTGACCCATGCTACTCTTCTGGTCCAGAGTGGACGGATGTGTCCAGGTCTAGATGCCCAGTCTACCCAGAGCCAGTCCCTTCACCTGGCCTTGCACACCCATGGGAGGGGCGGGTTCAGTGTGGGAAGGAAAGACCTGACAGAGACTCGTCCTTCAGGAGACACACTCAACTTCAGAGACACAGTAGTGATGACAACGGAGGTGCCATTAACTGGATTTTATAGGACAAAATCTTGGGAAGCTGGTCAAGTGGTGGAACGAAAAATGAAGGGGGGAGTCAGAAACCTAGAATATTTATTTTTATTGGATAAATTTGCCATGTAAACACCATGTAAATTTCACATGTAAATTTAAGGTGTAGAGCATGTAATTTTGATACACTTATGTATTATAATATGATTGCCATTGCAATGATATTTATCACATTCCATAATTATAGTATGGCACATTTGTCTATATTCAACATACTGTACATTAGATCTCTGTGGCTTAGTTACACATTTGTACTCCTAAACCCCATCAATCTCACTTCCTGCCCCGCCCCTCCCCTGGTAATCACCATTTTACTCTCTGGTTAGGTTTTTCTTTTTTCTTAAGAATTTATTTATTTATTTGACAGAGAGAAACACAGCAAGAGAGGGAACACAAGCAGAGGGACTGAGAGAGGGAGAAGCAGGCCTCCTGCCGAGCAGGAAGCCCGATGTGGGGCTCAGTCTTGGGTCTCCAGGATCATGACCTGAGCCGAAAGCAGTCGCTCAACCAACTGAGCCACCAAGGCGCCCCAGGTTTTTCTTTTTTTACTAGGATCATCTTTTTAGATTCCAAATGTAAGTGATATTATACAGTACTTATCTTCCTCTGATTTACCTTGTTTAGCACCCACACCGGCCCAAATGGCAGGATGTCCTCCTTTGTCACGGCTGAATAATACTCCATTGTGTCTTTGCTCCACATCTTTTTATTCAGTCATAAGTTGATGGGCATTAGAGTTATTTCCATAATTAGGTTGTTAAGTAGTTGCATTTTGGTTACTTTGGAGTTTTCTTGGAAACCTAAAGTAACTTGTAGGAATCGGACTATGGGTTGCCAAGTAGCCTCACTTAAAGGATTGCTTTAAAAAAAAATAAGGGATGCCTGGCTGGCTCAGTTGTTTAAGCATCTGACTTCAGCCCAGGTCATGATCTCAGGGTCCTGGGATGGAGCCCCACTACTGGCTCCTGGCTCACCAGGAAGTTCGCTTCTCCGTCTCTCTCTGTCCCTCCCCCAAATTGTGCTCTCTCTCTCTGTCTTTCATATAAATTAAACCTTTTTTAAAAAAAAGTATTTAGGGAGAACCTGGGTGGCTCAGTTGGTTAAGTGTCTGATTTCAGCCCAGGTCATGATCTTGGGGTCCTGGGATCGAGTCCCATATCCAGACCCCTGCTCAGCAGGGTATATACTTTTCCCTCTCCATCTGCTCCTCCCCCTACTTGTGCTCTCCCAAATAAATAAAATCTTTAAAAAAATAGTTAGGAATAATGTGCTATTTGCATATTAAAGTGTTTGTAAGAACCCTATCTGCTAAAGTGCTCGGAGAGTGGGTGGGGAGGGTCAGGGAGGGAAGATACATTCAGTGACTGAATTCCGGGCATCTTGAATCCACCATCTTAACGGACTTTTGACGCTATGTTTATGAATATAAAACTATTAGCCAGAAATGTTTCAGTATTTGTTTTAGGGAAGAAAGTATTTTCTAGAGTCAGTTCCCTCACAGTAATTGCACTTGGTGATTATTTTCCCATGAAGTTTGTTTTTTTTTTTACAAGTTCCATTTGTCCTATGGTTTTTACTCAACTGAAACTCCTTTCATCAGCATGAATTCTTTTGTCCAGACCCCCCCACCCACCCACCACCCAAGACTCTTCGTCCTCCTCCCTGCTAGCTGATTTTTCTCAGACACACACGTGGCCACCAGCAGCTTCCCGCCGCACTCTCCCAGCTCCCCTCCAGCAGAGAGACGGAGGCTCTTTCTCTCTGGTGCCAAGTTAAGCCTTGTGGGGAAGCCTTTGATTGGTCCAGCCGGTGCTCCCCATCCATTCCTGACCTGGCCATCTTCAGCCAATGAGGAGAGAGGTACGAATGGAGCTGAGGCGGAATCAGTAAACAGATGGAAGCTCTGTTCTAGCTTCGAATTGTCCAGAAGGGGGCTGATGTTATGGGCCAATGAAAAAGAACGGTCCTATTAGTGCTCGGTTACGTTTTCTTTTTTTTTTTAACATGTGATGGAAGTTCAATTACAGGGACCTTGCTCAAACTCAAGCCCTATATAGACATTTGTGGGTCAGCTTGCTGACATCCCAGAGAAATGGGGAGGCAAGGTGGCATCAGAGCCCTTACTCTGTGCCCTGATGGGCCAGCCAGGAATCAGGTGACCCTGGGTCCTTCTCCACGGGGGCGGAGCAGCCCAGGCAGAGCTGTGAGTGGCTGATACCCATCCAAGACAAAAGCCGTGGTAGGAGGAGGTTACAGAGTCAGGAAGGCCCTCCTGATGTTTGGCCCATTTGTTCTGACTCGCTCATTGGCCCCAGGATGGCACCCCCCCCCCCCTGCCCATGCACAATGCCACGGACACTTATTAGATCTTGTCCCAGCTCTTGGTGGGTTGTGTTGGGGGCAATAATGACAGCTCCTCTCCTCTGGGCACCTGCTAGTTCCCAGCACCCCACCAGGGGCTTTCTGAGCACCTCAAAAAATGCTGCGAGGCATATTTCTTACTTGCTCTGTGCCTTGGTTTCCCCCTCTGTGAAATGGAGATGTCATGAGAACTGCCTCACAGGACTGACTCTTGGGAGAATTAATATAAGTCCTTGGAGAAGTTCCTGGCACCAAGGGATAGTGACACATAAGCAGTTGTGATCGTTGTCAGCTCTTGAGAGCTGAGATTGACACTCAGGCCAACCTGGGGACCCACTTATGGGATTGCCACCCATGGCTCATCTTGAAGGCTGGATAATGCCCAGGATAAGGACTTGATCCACGGGGACTCCGCATTCCTCCAAGGAGGGCCTCCCGCCTGCAGGAGGGGAAGACTCCGTACCCCAGGCTGGACTCTGAAGGACTGGGCGGGTCGTTCTGGCAGCCCCTGGGAAGGCAGGACTTGCGGAGGCGGCCATGGGGCAGGGCAGCTGCTGGCCATCCCCGGAGGGCAGTGCTGTAATGGACTTGGCCAGGCGGCCGGGCCTGAAACGCTGATCTAATGTCTCCATGCTGGACTGGCCTGGGCTGTAACAACCCACAGCAACAATAAAGCAGAAGAGACTAGAAAGAGGATGAACTCCCTCACAACCTATCTGCCAAGCTTCTAGGTAGTGGAAGACTGGTCACTCTGGTGGGGAGGCAGGAGGCCCAGTCCGATGGCAGCCCAGAGGCCCTCTCCACAGGCTTCTTGAGAGCCAGGTCTTCCCCAAAGTGAGGGCAGGACCCCCAGGGAAGCAAAATATCTGCATATGGAAGGATAGAAAGTCTCGCAAAAATCCTGCTAAGCTCTCCAGGTGCCAGGGGAACACACTGGTTCCCCTCCTAGGGACACAGCTGCTTCTGCCTGTCCTTGGGGACTTAGAGGACATCCCTCTTCTTCCCTCAGCTCTCAAGTTCCTGAAGCCCTTTCCCTGGTGCCTGTAAGGAAACCAAAGCTGCCCGCCCTTGAACCCAGGGCCACTGGGAGGGAGGCTCAGGAAGGGGCTCCTGCACACAGGCTGCCCCTTCACTGTCACTCGCCTTTAAGATGCCTCTAATCATCCTCATTTTATAGAAAACCAACGACTAGAGAAGCCTGATGGGTTGGGGCTCAGGCATCCAGGGTTCAAATGCAGGTCAAGAGAAGTATGGGCTTCCATCAGAATTCCAGGGACCCAACCGCGATGGGGCCAATGCCTTTCTGCAGCTCAATATCAGATGAGAGGGAGGGAGGGAGACTCAGGGTTCAGCTTGCCTTGATTTGTTCACTTAGAAGGCGTGGTGGCTGAGGAGGAAGTGTGGGTGCCTCTGGGTCCCCAAGGCCCATGGTGTACTGAGAGCCCTCTCTGCTCTGAAGGGTGATTAATTTCCTTCCAGGCTGCCCTGGTCCCTAACCAGCTCAGTGGCTCTGATGTGGGGGAGCAGAGGGGCTCTGGTGCCCTCACTGCCTGACACCCGTGGCCGAAGCTGGAGTCAGGGGAGCCTCCATTTTCTCCCAGAGGGGCTTCCTCTCCTTCCTCTGCATCTCTTCAATCAACAGATAAATGGGGGAGACACACATGAGGGAAAGACAGAAGACCCGAGAAGGGTGACGGATAGGGAGGGAAGGGGAGGAGGAGGAGGCCAGGGAAGGGTGGGAGCAAGCCCATCTGGTTTCTGTTTCCTGGTCCCTCTTCTCACCAGCTGAGAGACTTGGGCCAAGATGTTCAGTGCCTTATAGCCTCAGTCTTCTCATCTCAAAAACAGGCTAAGAGTCCTCCCCTCAGGCATGTTCTGAGGAACAGGGAGCAGGCATCTTACTTCATCCCTGATCCTCAGGGCAGGGTAGGACTGGGCTCTCCCCAGGGTGGGGGCAGGGTGGGTTTTGGCCTCAGTGGCCACCCACTAAACAGGCATTTCTGAGGTCTCTGGCCTTCAGAAGGCATAAGTCCTGACTACCCACCTGCAGGGCCCTCCCCAGGCTGGCCTCCGACCTAGGGACGGTGCAGAGGCCCCCACGCCCTCTCTGACCCCATGCTCCTTCTCTGCAGGGGAGGCTCTGAAGAGGTATTATGGTGAGGCCCTGCCTGGTGCTCAGCCCTGTGCCTGCCTCAGAACACACTCCAAAATGGTTTCGGGAGGGGAGTAGGGGTGGGGCTTGGGCCAGGAGCCCCCTTGCCCGGCCTGCCTTATGCGTCCCACCGTCTCCTGGACCAGAGACCCCCCAGATGTCATCTGAAGCCTCCTAACTGCTACAATCCTCTTAGTTCACCTCTTTCACATGCCCCCCAAAACAGTCCAACCTCTTGACTTCATGGCTGTCTCCCCCTGTGTGTCTCTCATGGTCTCCGTGTCCCTTTTGCTTTCTCTGTTTCCTTCCCTACCGTTCCTCCCCCTCTGCAGCTCCCTCAGTCTCTGCCTCCTTCCTTCCCTCCCCCAACTCTCTCCCGGCCTCTCAGCCCCCCTTCCTGCCTCAAACTCTTGTCCCTTCTCCTATCCAGTTGCCTCTCGAAGGGACAGCTGTGAAAAATTAGGAACTCGACAGTGAGTATCAGTCCCGAGTGGTGCGGGATGATTTATGTCTCCGTGGGAGATCAGGCAGGTTTTCCTAATTATTCCACCCAACAGCACATGTCCTGGGGCTCTTGGGGCCTTTCTTTCCTTTCAAAGTCTTGACTCTCACCTGAGTCGGACAGTTTGTTTTTATTTTTACAACAGCTGGACACTCCCTGAGTCCAGCCGGCCAGGCCCCCTTCCAGAGAGCATCATCTGTGCAGTGTAGCTTGCCGGCAGAGGTGGGGGGTGGGGGGATGACCAGCCTCTGCTCCTCCATGTGCCGCCCTGCTCTGGCACCCTGCCTTCCTGCACCCCACACGGCCCCAGACCCCCAAAGGAGGGCCAGTTGGGCAGCTCAGAGATCATCCTCCAGAAATGGACAAGACCCCTGCTTTTCGGTGCTTCTACACTGCTTTCCCACGTAAGCTCCCTCCTCGGGTGCTGCCATCACACACATCTGAGCGCCCTCAGTCACCTTGGGCAGCTGTGCGCCCCTCATGAACCTCCGCCAAGGTGCCCGCCCCGTGGGATCACGGCTGCCGCTAGAATGATCCGCTGGGCACTGCGTTATGGCCACATGGCGCCGTGTTAAATGCCCCATTTGGATTATCTCGCCCCTCTCCGTGACCACAGGGGCAAGTATTTGTGTGTCCATTTTATGAGGAGAGAGACTGAGGTTCAAGATGTCATTTATTTCCTTAGGGCCTCAGGGTCACTGAGGAAAGTGGTGCGGTGAGACCCAACTCCCCAGCAGGGCCCTGTTTCCCCTTATTCCACACACAGGAAGCCCCCTTGTTGCCCTCCTCCAGCCGCCCCTGGTGATATTTTCCACAGCCGTGGACGTGTGCCCACACGGCCTCCCAGCATACACAGGAGGAGGGAGCCAGGATGCCCTGGCGGTTCTGCTGGCAGTTAAAGTAGGGGGAGGCTCACATTTCAGTTCTTTCTGGCTTGGAAAAGAGCACTGGAAAAAACAAGCCTCCCCCTGACCCCCCCCCCCCAGCAACATGTGTTCACGGCTTGTCAGTCCTGGCAGGGCCAGAGACTCAGGGGAGGCAGTGAGGGGACCTGGGGCAGTGGGCGGTGACCAGACTGTGGAACTTGCCCAGTCCATCCTTTCTCTATGCAAGCCCCTTGCACTGCAGCATCCACGGAACTTCAGGGTCTGAGGCTGGGTAAGCACAGGGCCCCAGGGAGTTGACAGTGAGTCCTACATACAGTGGGGGGCTGATAAATGTTGCCAGAAGTATGGAACAGTATGGCAAATAAGAAAGAGAGTCCCTCAATCAACAACCCCCTGATTGCAGATTGTAGGCCAGCAGTGAAGCTCCACACTTACAGAACAGCCTCAGGAAAGCTCCATTCTTTGCAGTGACCAAGGGCAGGATGAGGAACAGGCGGCCTGACCAAGGAGTGCTAAATTCGTCAGAATCTGTGAAATTCAACTTGTAGGAACACAAGTCAAACTGTCTTAAGCAAAAAAAAAAAAAAAAAGAAAGAAAGAAACTCATTGATGATGTGATTAAAATGTTTAAAACTTAGCTTCAGGCATAGCTAGATCCAGGTGCTCTCATGATGCCCTCAGAAAACTGCCACTCTCAGCTTAGCTTCCTTTGACTTGACTTCACTTTTGGGCAGATTATTCCAAGGAAGAGCCTTCCAGCAGCAACAGAGTTACATCATGGTCTTGAGGCTGCTTCTTATTCTTCTTTTTGGCCTGAATAGGTCCATGTGTTCATCCATGAACCAGTCACAATGGTCAAGAGGTGCACTGTGCTGACTGTTTTGGCCTTGTCACATCCTTCCTCTGGAGAGCAGGTGGCATACCAGATCACAAGACCACATGATGGAATATAATAGTAGCGGGGTTGGCACTCCCAGGAAAAGTGGGGAACTGTTATCAGGAAAGGTAATAAGAACAGGGCTAGATCTACTCTGACCCCCTACCCAGTGCCCTCTCTTCCTCACCAGGAAGATGAAAGGGCTTCGCATCCAAGTCCCCATGGCTTGGTGGTATCGGCATGCATGGGCTGAGTGCCTGCCCTGAGCCAGGTGTGAGTCATGAGGAATTGGAGGCGATAAAAGGACTCTGAGATGAGCGCTCCAGACCCTCCGCCCTTGACCCCAAGTTCAGTGAACAAGACAGAAAACAAACCCAAGTAAAGACCAAGTCCTTGTCACAGGCTGCTGGCGGCCCTCCCTGTCCCCCAGCCTCCTCCCACACCTCCATCTTGCTGCCTCGATCCCACCTGCCAGCTGTCAGTTTCCTTCTTGCTTTCGGGCCGGTGACAGCCCACCCGTTCCTCTGCCTGGAGCCTCTTCTACTCTGGGCACTTCATCAAATCCTGCTCGTTCTTTAGACCTCAACCTCAAAGTGCTTTCTCCAGGAGCGCTCTGTGGTCCTCCAGGCTAGCAGCAGGTATTACCATGCAGTCTTGGAGAGCCCTACATTCCTCCTGACCCAGGGACATAGTCGTGGGTGAGATCACTTCTTCCCACTTGTCCATTTTCCGGAGCCAAGCCGGTCCTCCTGTCCTCAGTGAGGTTCAGGGAAGGGCTGCCCACCAAAGCCAGGGAGAATGAGCAGACCTGACAGGTGGTTCTCTCCCTCTGTCATTCCTCTTTGTCCCTTGGAGCCTGAACAGAGGGCTGAGGCTGATTGTGCCTGGGAAGAAGGACCAGGAAGCATATACTGAGACCCAGGAGAGGAGGCTTCATCATGCAAACGCTGATCCTAGAGGCATGCACAGAGCCATAGCTTTAAGAGAGCAGAGGGACACAGTGCTTCTCAAGAAAGATTCAGTATATAGGGTTTTCCCCAGAAGAGGAGGGAGGTGTGTGATGGCATCACGGGGCTTCCCACTGGCTGAGAAGACTCAGGAACATTCCCAGACTGTGGGACAACTCACCCCACTCTCCAGGGTTCAGGGAAAGATACCTCCCATGGAATCGAGGGGTGCCAGGTGAGGGGCATTGTGCCCTGCCTTCCATCCAGAACTCTGAAGGTGACAACCTTCCTCATTGGCCAAGGATGGTGTCAAGAGTCCTCTCTGGTGGCCATATAGAGGGACATAACTGTGGAGGAAGCTGGGACAGTGGCATCTGTCCTCTCCAAAGCCAGAGCAACCCTGGGAGAAGCAATAGCTTTCCCAAGACAGCCTGGAAGGGTGGGAAGATGGCTAAGAGGTCAACAGAGAGGACCTAGTTCTGGCCCTTCTACAGGGCAGCTGGAGGCCTGGGCCCAAAGAGGGAGAGGGGGCATCACAATTCAGAGAGGATGTGCCGAGGAAAGTCCACCTGCCACCCAGATGAACCCTGACCCACACCAGGGAGAAGGAGAGAGAAAGTAGAGACTCCAGAACCCAGAACCACTCTGTTCCAGTGATCTATAAGTCAGCCCCTTGGCCAACACCTCACTGTCTTGATTTTTGTCATTCCATGGTAAGCCTTAATATTAGGCAAGTGATGCCGTACACATCATTCTTCTTTGTCAAGATTGTTTATCCTAGAGTCTCCCATTCCATATGAATTTTAGAATTGGTTTTTCTGGGTCTGCAAAACCCTGTGGAGATTTTGATGGGCATTCTATTGAAACAGTTATCAATTTGGGTAGACTTTGACATCTTTATGACGCAGAGCCTGCTAATCCATGAACACAAATGTTTCTCCGTTTATTTAGGTCTTCTTTGATCAGGACTTTGTAATTTTCATCATATAGATCTTTCTTTTATTATTCTTTAACTCCAGGAAAAGGCATAGCAGAGCTTTCCAGGGTAACTGTGACTTTCCTTCTTTGTCTTTCTGCTTGATCTCTTGCTGAAGTCAGCATCGCCTTCAACCCAGAATCTCCTTGAGCCCCCATTCCCTGTGATCCTGGCCAAGTTGACATCATGCACACACTTAAGTATCTCTGGGGATGGGAAATGCACCCCGCCAAGCAACTCACCCTCTACTTGTGCCTACTGGAACGTTCTTACATGTACATGTTCTTTCTGCACTCTGTGGTCATGGTTCTGCTCCCACGAAGAGTCCCCCACCAGAGTTCTAGTCTATAATCATTTCTCTGCTTTGCAAAGCTTTCTTCTCTTCCCTAAGCCTCAACTCAGAGGACTCTGCTAGGTGTCCCCCCGCCCCGCCCTGTGCCCTCATCTCCTGCATCAGATCTGGACACTATCTGTCGGTCTCTCCATCTCTCTCTCTCACACATACACCTCACACTTTTCTCTCTTCTTTCATCTGACCCACAGATGGGGTAGGGGATTAAGCAGCTGGCACTTGCTACTGCCCCAGGTGTCCCAAGGGAATCCTGAGATGAATGGAAACTGGCTCCAACTGTTCTTCTCTTTCAGGATATAAAGGTGGAGGTGAGGAGGGAAATTGCCACACCTAGCAATCTAAACCTAGGTCCTACTTTATCTTTGCAGGTTATGGCGATGAGGCTGGGCTCTGGGGGATTACAGGGTCACTGAAGAGAGCCTGACTGGCAGATTTGATCAAAGTTTTGAACCCTGTGGATGGCCACCCCCTCCGCATCTAGTAGCTGATAACCCAGAAGAAGCAGGATTTGTGGAGGCGTTGATGGTTTTGCCTGCCCGGCCATGGGGCCCTGGGCAAGACACTAGCATCTCTGAGTCTCGCTTTCTTCCTCACAAAAGAAAGTCCTAATCCCTACCTCCCACAGAGCGGGTGCATGCTATGCAGGTCCCATCCAGTGCCAAGCACCATGCCTGGGACATGGTGGTGGTGGCTGTGACCACAATCATCATTAGTGTTTTAGAGAGAGGCCATCCAGCTGTGAGTCTTCCCACCTCTCTGAACTTGCTCACTTATGTGGCTCCCTGAAGAATGGTCTGCAGTAGTTCCTTCCTCAAATGGGAATAGCACTGGGTCTATTTACCTTCTGTCTCAACAAAATACTGACTCTCTCAGTTCAATATACCTCCAACTCTGGGCTGAGGGCTGAGTGGGGGTGGAGGAGGGTGGCGCTGGGCTGGGCAGGGGTTCCCGTCTGCTTGTGCTGCTACCCTGGGACCCCCCCAGTGCCCATATGCACTTCTGTTCCTTCAGAGGTCCAAGCCCAGGCTTGACTGCCCAGAGGAAGTCTTCACCCTCAGCTCAGAGAGAGAATCCAGATGATAACCAGCAAGATTCTAGAGCTTTACTCTCCAATAAGGGAACCAGTAGACATAGGAGGCTATTGAGCCTTTGAAATGTGGTTAGGCCTGATGGAAATGTGCTGAAAATGTAAAATCCACACTGGCTTTCAAAGACTGAGCCTCAAAAAAGAGTGTAAAGTATCTCATTGCTCATTTTTGTATTGTTATCTGTTGAATGATAATATTTTAGATATATTACATTAATAGATTATATTATTATAATTAATTTTACCTGTTTCTTTTGACTTTTTAAAATGTGGCTACTAGAAAATTTGAAATGACACATGTAGCTTGCATTTGTGGCTCATACTATGTTTGTATTGGATAGCACCTCTGGAGAGAGGATGGCCAATATGACATGACTTGCTTGAGGGGGATTCCTAGGTGCCAGAGCCCTCCTTCCTCCTAGGTCTCACCATTTTAGCCTCCTCTATCCTGGTACACAGAAAAACCCATAATCATGAGAAGCCTTCTTTGTCCCATGCAGCTTTGGATTCCCACCATCCAGAACCATCCTCCCAGTTCCTCAAGCATAAATAGTACTTTTGTGTAACTTGGAAAAAAGCATCCTTTCCTCAAGATACTTTATTGTTATCCTCTAGAAAACTGGCACAAGAAATATTTCAATCTATGATACCTACCATGGGAATGGTTCTCTTTGGATAGATAGATCATGCTTGTGCAGTGTGCAACCTTCTCAACTGTACATGGCAGCCCTACCAATATCTGTCTGCTCCATATATATTAGCTGGAGGAATTTATGAAGAGATAGAATAGCAACCAACCCCACCCCTGCCACCTTAATATTTCCAGGTGAAGGCTCCTTCTCTTCTTCAACAATTAGTACTGAAAGACTGGTCACATCTCCAAACTATGGTCTCAGCCTCATTGCTCTCCATATGCAAACCACATCGGCATGGGACCATGGCCCCAACCTTTATCCAGGAAGTTCACAGAACCTTAGACAAAAGGCAAACTCCAACCAATGCTTGAAGACCCAGGCTCAGCGACTCCTCTGTGAAGAAAATCCCCCCTCTGAGCTATTGATGTCTTGAGGTCCCCCAGGTGATTGTAACCTGGAGTTGTTACCATCTCGGTTGGGGGACCGACCATTGTTTTGTTGAGGGATGGGTGCTGGTACAGGCTGGTATAGGATTCTGGCATGTTTTTATCAAGGAATGTTGACACACATCTGCTTAAAATCATTTAAGTTTATCATCTCGACTGACTCATAGGGCAGCATACACAGAAAAGCGGGAGGATGAGGTAAGCAGGGAGGGTTGGGAGTATTGCTTCATGACTTTTCATGGTCATTTCTGTTTTCACCCCCAAATGTCCTATTTACTCTCAGTAAGTTCTGCTGGTTGGTTATATAAGCATGTAGATATTTATTTACCTATGTCGAGGTTAGCTCTAATCCTATACTGCATTAGTTTCTCACAATTGTGAAGTACAGATTTTATTTATAATATGTTTTGTTAACATCTAACATTTATGATTTCCCCTCATTTTTATGCTTCTCTATTACATGGAAATTTATCTGCAGTCCCCAGAAAAATGTAAAAGAATGTATTTCATTTGTTTGTTTATTCTTTTATTTTAAAACTATTTTATATTTTCTCCAAATCTGAGTTTGATTGCTTGTGGGGAGCAATAGGAAGTGAGTTAGGGGCCAAACCAAAAGGATAAAAACAATTCATAGCCCAGTTCTCCAGATCTCCTTGTGGTTCCTTTAACCAAATGGATGTTTTGTGGACAGTTAGGTTATTTTGCACAGTAAACAATTTCTTTTCTTTTCTTTTTAGCCATTTAATGTGGTATCATGAAAGGAAGATCACTTCTTAATGAAAAAAAGCTGAAATGGGAGAGGGAGGCGAGTACATGAGGAGCCCTTCCAGGCTTACATAAGTAACATTCCCGCTGCATAAACATCTTGGCAAACCCAGAGACTAAATCCCCATCCCACAATGCTGGCCTGAACCAAACACTGTATAATATTTTTTTAAAAATCCTGTTGATGGTAACATTTTTCTGTCCAGAAACAAGTCATTAGTTTGGACAAAAGAATCCAAATGCATCTGCTTCGTTCGGCAAAGTTCTAGTGGAAAATATTATCTAGAGAAAAAGTAAGTGAGGAATAAGAGTGGAGGATTGTGATTTCTTGAGAGTGAAACTGAGAGAAATGGCACTTAAAATCTCTGAAGTTCTTCTCAGCACACAATTACAAACTCCAAACTAAATTAAACCATCCTAATTTGGCCAATGCCAACCAGAGTCGAAAACAAGTCCTTTTTAATGAATTACTAATTTTATTGGAGATTTTAACCAAAAGTCAACCTCCACATATGTATCTAACGTCTGCATTGACGTGAAATTGAAATATAAAATTGGTGGTTTGGGGTACCCAGCTCTACTGTGATAAAAACATACAAATGTATTCATACAAATGTATTCATACAAATTTTTGTTCTAAGGAAAGCAGTAAGGAAAAGTCAGTTTAGAGAATGCTACTGGGTTCACAACATATCAATGACATTCAAACCCCAAAAAGATTTAATGCAAGTTGTGAGGAAGAACTAAGTATTTACTAAGTTCTCAGTGTTTAAATCATAAAAACAAAGTCATATGCTAATAAAACCAGTATCCATGGTCCCTGAGCTACAGAGAATATTTGCTTTTCTTCAATTCCTGCAGGTCAAAACACACTAGATATGACCCCTTTTCTTCTAAAGGTCTGAATAGACCAGTTATCAAAAAGGTAATAGAGAATGTGATTAGAGCCCTCCCCCAGCACCCCAAAACAACATTAAGTCCAAATCATTATTCAGGAGAAGTCTAGCAAGCCTTTAAAAATCAGTACTCCCCATTCTTCTTAAACTACAGCATAGAAAGAGAGGGAAAAGTGGCAATTATTGCTAAGAATATCATCAACTTGAAAATCTGATAAGATTCTATAAAAAATTAAAACTACAAAACAATCTCACTAATATTCATATGAAAATGTTAAAGAAAAATCTAGTTAACTAGAATCCAACAACACCTTAAAGGTGATACATTAGGAGCAGATAGTGTTTATTCCAGGAATGTCATTGTGGTTCAATATAGGAAATCCAGGAATATAATTCATCATATTCATAGAGTTAAGCATAAAAATCATGTGATAGTCGCCAAAGGTACATAAAAGACATTTGAGAAATGCAGCACTCATTCGTACTAAAAATACTTTCTTACTGAAGTCAGAGTCAAGACAGAGACATCCACAATCACCAATATTATATAAGCTTGTGTTGGAAATATTTGGCAAAGCAACAAAACAAGGAAATATTTAGAAGCAACAGAATTTGAAAAGAGACAATAACAAAAAAAAAGATCTTTTTGTAGACAATGTGATAATCTATTGGGAAAACCCAAAAGAACCTATGGAAAAACTAACATAAACAATAACAAAATTCAAAAGTAGCAGACTGTAAAATCAGTAAGCAAGAGCAAGGGCCTACATATCTATAAAGAATAGCCATTTGGAAGAAACAATGAAAGAGAAGATTTTGTTCATGATGGGGAGAAAAAGAAGACTGTGAGTATGAAGTTCATGAGAGATGTCTAAATCCATTCAAGGAAAAAAAATCCTTTTGTGAAAGAAACAAAAGAAATGGGGAGATAGACCACATTTATGGATAGATTGAACATCAAAAGATATTAATTCAATTCACCCTAAAATAATTTATGAATTTAACATAATCCTATTTTTTTTTCTGGAGCTAGATAAGTTGACTCAAAAGTTCAAGCAGGAAAAAAAAGTTCAAGCAGAAGAGTCAGGATAACCTTGAAAAAACCAATGTGGAGAAACTAGCTTTACCAGATATTAAGATATATTGCAAGTCTTTATCACTTAAAAAAAATAGAATTAGTAAATGGATAGACAGAGTGATAGAATAGAACCAAAAATCCAATAATAGCCTCAATTGCTTATAGAAATTTAATATATATTATGGTGGCGCCTGGGTGGCTCAGTTGGTTAAGCAACTGCCTTCAGCTCAGGTCATGATCCCAGAGACCCGGGATCAAGCCCCACATCAGGTGCCCTGCTCGATGGGAAGCCTGCTTCTCCCTCTCTCACTCACCCTGCTTGTGTTTCCTTTCTAGCTGTGTTTCTCTCTGTCAAATAAATAAAATCTTTTTTTAAAAAAGAAAGAAATTTAATATATATTAAAGGAGACATCTCAAAAGATACACTTTTTTTTAATTGCTCTTTTTTTATTGTTACTAAAATTTTTTTTCCAGTGTTCCAAGATTCATTCCCCATTCCCCACACCCAGTGCTCCACGCTTTAGGTGTCCCCAGTACCCACCACCAGGCTCCCCCATCCCTCCACCCCTCTCCCTCCAAGTCCCTCAGTTTGTTTCTGTGTCCAAAGTCTCTGTTCTTTCCTTTCCCTCCCTAGATTACCCTAGTTCCCATTTACTTTCCTTCTCCCACTGTCCTCCACTTTTAAAGTAAGTGGTATTGAGATAGCTGCATGGCTGTAGGAAAAAAGAGAAAACTGAATCTGTCTCTCACTCTGTATGCCAAGATACATTCTAATAGCTCAGAAATTAAGTGGGATATTTAATAACATGGAATAATATAGAATAAATCATATAAAATATAGAAAAATGGATGAATTCCTGAAAATTCAGAAAGTAGGGAAAAGTACTAAACTATGACTTGAAAACCAAAAGCAGTAAAGAAAAGTCTAATAAATCTGACAACAAGGAAATTTCTGCATGACAAAAACAAACCAAACAAAACACCATAAATAATTGGGAAAAGTAAGTGGCCAACTATGAAAATAAGATTCTAAAAAGAGAGGAAGAAAAAAAATCCAATAATCTCATACAAAAACAGGCAAGAGCTATAAACAGGTAGGTCAGAAAATAAATGCAAATGGTCCTCATACACATATGCAGTACTCAACCTTCTTTATAATAAGACAAATGTAAATGAAAACTATACCAAGTATCACTTCTTACCTATTATGAGACAAAAATCTGAAAGTTTGATGATAAACTTATTGCTGGTGGAAATAAAAAAGGGCTACAACTCTATGGGAAGAAATTTGAAAACGTTAGAAAAATTACATAAGCACTTGACACAGACATCTCTTCTTTATAAATCTATACTAAAAATATAGTGCTAAAATATGAAAAAATACATATACACACATGGCTATTTATAGCAAAAGACAGGAAACAACCCAAATGTCCATCAATGGGATTGTATAAATTAAGTATATAAAATATAGTACTTACATTCAATAGATGATTATGTAGGTATCAAGAGAAATGAGAAATATTCTATACATTGCTACAGATAATCTCCAGAGTATATTATGATATGAACAAAAAATATTGAACAAAATTTTACAACTAAAATATAACTAGACTTCTCTGAATGTACCATTTCCAATATTTGGCTTTGCAACCATGTAAATGTTTTATATAAGTATAAAATAAAATGAAAGTAACATTGATAAAGTAATTTATAAAAATAGAACAGCAAATTGGAACAAATAAATCTTTGTATTGGACTGGTGGCCCATTCATGCAAAGGAGGTATAACTGCAAATGGTTTTAAAACACAATAACTTGATTGAACATTTCTTTTGTAATATATTCCAAAGGCAAGGAGTAACTAGAAGGAAACCTTAACTGTTACTAATCATGATTACTATAAATAATTTTAAAAAGTGATATCCTTTGTGTGTGGTGTAAGAGAATGGTCTAGTTTCATTCTTCTATACGTAGCTGTCCAATTTTCCCAGGACCATTTATTGAAGAGACTGTCTTTTTTCAACTGGATATTTTTTCCTGCTTTGTCAAAGATGATTTGCCAATAGATTTGTGGGTACATATGTGGGCTCTCTACTCTGTTCCATTGGTCTATTTCTCTGTTTTTGTGCCAGTACCATGCTGTCTTGGTAATCACAGCTTTGTAAGAAAGCCTGAAGTCAGGTAATGAGATGCCCCCAGCTTTGCTTTTCTTCTTCAGCAATTCCTTAGCGATTCGGGGTCTTTTTTGGTTCCATATAAATTTTACGATTGTTTGTTCCAACGTTTTGAAGAATGTTGGTGGAATTTTGATCGGAATGGCATTCAAAGTGTAGATTGCTCTGGGCAGTATAGGCATTTTGACAATGTTTATTCTTCCGATCCATGAGCATGGAATGCTCTTCCATCTTTTTGTGTCTTCTTCAATTTCTTTCATGAGTGTTCTGTAGTTCCTCGAGTATAGATACCTGCCTTCTTTGGTTAGGTTTATTCCTAAGTCTCTTATAGTTTTTGGTGCTATAGTAAACGGAATCGATTCTCTGATTTCCCTTTCTATTTTTTCATTGTTAGTGTATAAGAATGCAGCTGATTCCTGTGCACTTGATTTTTTATCCTGCCACATTACTGAATTGTTGTATGAGTTCTAGTAGTTTTGGGGTAGAGTCTTTTGGGTTTTCCACATAGAGTATCATGTCATCTGCAAAGAAAGAGAGTTTGACTTCCATTCTCTTAAACCACACACAAAGGCAAACTCGAAATGGATGAAAGACCTCAACGTGAGGCAGGAATCCATCAAAATCCTGGAAGAGAACATAGGCAGTAACCTCTTTGACATC